>JARHVA010007546.1:547500-592500 GCA_037957365.1 Torreya grandis | reverse complement strand
GTGGGATGGTATGATCATTTTATTTTCTTGTATATATCCTTCATGAGATGATCTATGTATACTTCACTTGTTATCCCAATATTATGATTTTCAGGTGGGGTTCTATACGTATTTGATGTCAATAACTCTTTGACTTTTTTAATTTTTAGAGTGTCTTGTCTTTGATAAGGATTTATACATCACATTTACGTCACCTTTCATATTTATATCTCCATCATGTCTTTCATGATATTCCCTTGATGGATTTTGTTTTATCTAATCATGTCCATCTTATTTAAATTTATATATTCTATTTATTTCCTTTGTATTTGACTATTAACTTCTATTTCTAGTTCTTCTTATATTTTCATTTCGTGAGTTGCATTTTAAGACCTTGGGGAATAACACAATTACCATCATCATTACTTTCCACACCATTTTTGTCTACATAGTTATATCTCTAAATGGTTGTGTTTTACTAAATCTTTCTCTAGCACAATCATTTATTTCAAGTTTCCACTCATAAAGGTCTTTACTTATTTTGATACATTTCCTTGTTTAATTTGAGTCCTTTTCTATCTTACATTAGATGTACCTTATGGTAATTTTTATTTTCCCCTAAGTTTGATTCAAGTTAGCTTTACCTATCTTATATAGAATAAAATTATATGACATATTTAATGTATCCTTATTTTATTATATTTCACTTTTTTCATTTGATATACCTTTTTATATTTATTTTTCACATCTTATGATTAATTTTGTCTTAAAGTTTGATATGATTTAATTTTTATTTGATCAGTTAAAAACTAAGTTAAAGGGGCCTATACCATTTAAAACAAATAGCCAAAAGATAAACAAGACATATCAACAAGAAAAAAAGATAAACTTGGTAGCTAAACCTCCATGCTACCAAACATCCACCAACTATCAACCAAAAAACATAAAAGTAGCCAAAAGAAAATAGAGCCAAATAAGGTATTCAAATTTAAATTAGAAGACCAACTGATTGGTCTTAGTAGTAGAACTTTTATTGTTTCTAACCCTAGTTTGACTCCCAATAAACTGATCCTTACCATCATCCTATCTCTTCCACTTAAGGTTAGAGGATTAAAACTCCCCTTTTTCTTCCTCAGTATCCCTAGTGGATTCCTCCTCTTTTCCATACTGGGTGGATTTACATTTTGGGGTAAAAATTATGAGATCTTTTCCCACATTAGTAGATTTTGAGTCCAGATTGAGGAATCCTTTGAGCCTCTCAAAATCATTAGTAATTTCATCAAAAAGGAGTTTCTAGATCTTAATCTTTATATTTAGCTTTTGGATGGAGTCCTTAATTTTTGATTTTCCATTGAACCCAAAGACCCCTTTACCTTTACTATAAAATGGATGGATAAATGTAGGGCTCCCCAAGTTTGGTTTGGGATCAACCTGCACATGTTCAGTCAACTCCCCAAAATCTTGCTCCTCTTATTCATCTCTAGAGTTCAACTAAGTCTAGTACCCTTCCTTCTCCTTTGAATTATCCTTTTCAATATTGATGTCAATAGCTTCAATGATAATATTAGACCATAGTGTCTCCCCATACTTAATCATAAAAAAGAATAGGACTTGATGGATTAAATCTATTGATAGATTCTTCTTGAAATTCAACACCAAAACCTCTAAAGATTATAGCAGGAAGAATGGGATGCTAATAGTATGGCCTTTAAAGTGGTTCAAAAGAAGGAAATGATGCAAAAAAATATTAGTGTGTTTTCCCTCAAGTATAATGTACCTCATAATTTTTAGACATACCTTTGGCCATTTACTTAGTAGATCAACTCTCATAAACCCCTTGTGTGATGAATGCTTATATTTCTTCTTTTCCTTCTTGTGGAAGATGTTGAGGATTTCCTTCTTCTACTTCTTATATTCGAATGCTTTGACATAATTTCATTCCATCTCGATAGTTTCACCAGTGAGTTCCTTAGTAATCTATTTTTTAGACCATGCATTCTCACTTCATGGTCTTTCCAGCCATGGGTAAATTCCCTGGTGAATATAATGTCATGCCTAACCAGATGTTCCATAAATAGAGCCAACCCTCCCTTTACCATTTTATGTCATATGTACTCATTTTTCCTAACATCATCAAAGATATGAAATCAAATTGATCTCTATCCCGACCCATTTTGTGAAAATGCAAACTAATTCTATTGTCTTCTCAATATATGCTCATAAGGAAGGAGATGGGAATTTTTTAGAAAAAGATCCCCACTCAGTCATATGATGTAAACTCAGGGCTCCCCAAACATACAAAGACTTGGTAATTATATCCTTGCATGTATAAAATTCACCAAAAATGATCTATGTTTATATCGTAATTAATACACCCATTTTGAATTTATGTGATGTGTCCCTTTTCTAACTTGATATTCTAGATGATGTCATCTAGGAAATCACTCTCATGCCAAGTGATAAAATAGCTTATTAGGAATCTAATGTTTACCATGTAATTGACACTCTTATTTCCTTCCCTATAGACATACCTTATGGATACCCCTTTGAAGTGGGTCAACAAGTTTTTAGCATTGTAGATGCTTTTGGAAATGTTCCATGAGGAATGAGAAAGGCCTTGTAAGTAGTTGTTAATATTCATCAAATCTCCCTCAACTTGGATGAACTTCATGTCAAGATTGACTTCCAACTCAATAACTCAAATCACCATAGTGGCTTCTAAGACATGATTGGTTTGGCTCCCTAATGGACCCACATAGGCTACTCTGATATTTATAGAAGAATCTCTGATCACACCTCTTTCTCCCATAGGGCCTAGGTTCCCTTTCACTTCCATGTCAAATTTTCAGCTTAAACCATGAGGGAAGAGGAAGTGACCAATTGACTTTAGACCTATCAACCCCCTTTGTTTGAGATTTTCTTGGGATGACTAGATTGAGGTAGTTCATAATTCAAGAGAAGAAAGGAGAGCTAGGTTGATCAAAATAAGAATCAAATGAAGATTAGTTTTCATGAAAAAAGGATAAGACCCATTTAGATGTGGAATAAGGATTTGGTCTATAATTATCAAAGATGCAAGAATTCTTGGCTTTCTTAATGCCCCAAAAATATGGGGGAGATATAGGTTCCACCAAAATTTAAATGAGGGAGCTTCCTAAGGAGGCAACCATTGGGTGATCAGGCCCTTAATGGAGCCTGGAGTAACCCAAGAGAAGATAAAAATGTTGAAAAATAGATGAAGCAAAAGAGCAAGAGAGGAATAAATGTTTAACAAACTTGACTTCATATTTGTAAAGAACACATCTATTAGGGATAGGAATGCCTCTTTTAACCATATTGTGAATAGTTAAAATCTTATTCTGGGCTACCAACTAAAAAAGACACTAATTTTGGGGATGTGGTTTTTAAGCTAGAGATACTATTAGTTGTCATCCTCATCCTCCTAGTCCCACAGGGAAAAAAACTATATTTAACAAAGTAAAGGAAACTTGGATCATGTTTCTAGATGAGGACATCCTCCTTCAAGAAAATGTTGATGTGAATGTGTTGAATAGAATCATTTAAGTCTTGAAGGAGGTGGGCCTACTACTATTTTAGGTCATTTTTTACTAAAAAATTCCACCTCTTACTCCCATTCCTCTCCTCATAAAAATCTAACACCTTGTGACCATATGTTTCTTTTAAGAATGAGATCAATTCCAAGTCTTGGAAGGAGGAAACCAAAGGGGTGTTGATCTAGGGGTCAAGTTAAAATTCAATTATATTTTATCTAACAACATTCCACTTGAGTCCTTTTCTCAAAAGATCATTGCTGGCTTTCAACACTTTTTATAATGTTGAGCCATTATTAGGACCAATTTCTGAAAGGAGGCAGTGACCTTCACTAGAATTCAGGTATTTAGGCCTAATGATTTTAGTCCATTGGTTATCTTCCTTAATCACCCTCCAACCTTGCTTTGATATTAGAACTTGATTCATGTTTCTAACTCTTCTTAACACTAGTCTTCCTTTTGAGATATGGCAATATGATTTATTCTAAGAGATAAGTGGGAACCTGAATCTATCTTCAACACTTCTCCATAGGAATATTTTTTGAATGTGTTCAATTTGATATATGATCCTTCTAGGGATGAAAAAAAGGGACATGAAATAGATAGGAATTATTTAAAGAGAGCTCTTTAGAAGTTGTAATTTTCCTGCATGAGATAGTATGTTCCCTTTCCAACCTACAAGCTTTTTCTAAATCTTATTTATGAGGAGGTTTTAGAATTATGATTTCATGGATCCCTCAAAGAGAGGAGTGACAAGGTAGGAGTATAGGAGGTTCTTGATGATGTAGCCTCGAATATTAAAGATTTTATCTTGAAGGTAAAGTGGGGTATTGACAGAAAATAGGGAACACTTGAGAATATTGACATTCTAGCCAAATACCACTTCATAAATGTCAAGGATCTTTCTAAAGCACTTAGATTTTGAGACCAAATATTATCCCATCATCATTGTGTCATCTAAAAATTGTTGGTGAGTGATAGGGATGGTGTTAGGGGTAGTAATGATACCCATAATGATTTTAGAGGTTCTAGCCTTAACAATAAGTCTTCTTATCACTTCAGCTAAGATGATGAATAGGTATGAATATAAAATATCCCCCTATCTTAGCCCTCTCCTTGATGTAAAGAAACCCCTTAAGACACCATTGATAATAATAGAGAACCTAAGGGTAGATATGTAGGAGGAAATTAGACTTCTAACCAATTTATTGAAGCTAAATCTTGCCAAAATTTTATTAAGGAATTTCTAAGAGACCTGATCATAAGCCTTTTTCATGTTGAGCTTGAGGAACATACTCGACCAGTTGGAGTGAGACACCGAGTGGATATTTTTATGTGCCATAATAATCCCATGTAAAATCTATCTACCAAACACAAAATCTCCATACTATTTTGAAATAATTTTATCTAATAAAAGTTGGATTTTGAGTGAAATTCCTTTAGTGATAATTTTATAAAATGTGGAACATATACTGATAGGTCTAAAATATGACATTTGAGTGCCTCCCTAATTATTAGGAATAAGAATTAGGAAGTGTTGTTGAAATCTTGGAGTATGGTGCCAGCTTTGAAGAATTGCACAACTATCATGCAAACTTCATGTTGAATAATGTTTGAAAAAATTGAAAGAAGAAAGGAGGGAAGCCATCTAGTCTTGGGGTTTTTTCCCCTTACAATGAGAACAAAATAGCCTATATCTCCTCATCCAAAGAGGGTGTGAGAATGGATATGTTGTCTTCTTGAGATATGACCTTGTGAAAAAGGTTAGCCACTTGATCTTATAGACCCTCATCTTGGGGGGACAAAGGAAAGTAAAGATTTATAAAAGTTAATGAATTGGGCTTTAATATCTTCATCCTTCCTAAATCAAGTGCCATCCTCCACTTGAATTTTTGTAATGAGATTTTGTTGGTTATTACTTGATGCTGAGGTGTGGAAGTATTTGGTATTTTTGTCACCTTGCTTTATCCATAAATTTTTGGATTTAAACCTCTAGTAGGTTTCTTACTTAACTTCTAAATTATGGAAACTACTGTGGATTTCCTTTTCTTTCAATTGAAGGTCAAGAGAGGGGCCTAAAATTGAGATTTCTAGTTTGATGCTATGAATTTCCTCTTTGATGGCATTTTTTTGAAGAAAGATATTACCAAAAACTTATTTATTCCAAATTTTAAGATTATTCTTAAATTTTTTGAGTTTCATGGCTAAAATATACATGGCTCATCTTTGAATCAGAA
The DNA here is from genome assembly GCA_037957365.1 of Torreya grandis. Taxonomy (NCBI): domain Eukaryota; kingdom Viridiplantae; phylum Streptophyta; class Pinopsida; order Cupressales; family Taxaceae; genus Torreya; species Torreya grandis. The sequence continues at coordinate 586,733 of JARHVA010007546.1, read as the reverse complement.
TATTCCACCATTCCTTAATGTAGTCTTCCAAGGACTTATTTGAGAGCCAATTTTTTTAAAATCTGAAAGGTGTGGCCTTATATTTTGACACCATGTCACTTTGGAATAATAGTAAATTATGATTGGATCCTATTCTAGGTAGGGATGAGAGAAAACTAAGATAATTATGGATCGAATTAAGAGAAATTAGAAACCTATCCAATCTTACTTGAATAAGATTATCTCCCAGTCTTTAGTTTGACTAGGTGTACTAATTACCTTTTATCTCCACATCATAAAGACTAGCATTATCAATAAAATCATTAAATTCCAACATGTTGTCATTGAGAGAATAGATAATCCCTTTCTTATCCCCTAGGGATAATGGTGAATTAAAATCTCTAACTACTATCCAATTCATGTTTTTCAACTAATTTTTGATTTATGGCAGGTTATTCCATAACTTATTCCTTTCAGGCGTAGAATTTGAGGTGTATACATTAGTGAAGATCCAATTGTTCTTGACATGGAAGTCAAAGAAAGAAATAGAGATATGGGTCTTGATGATAAGAAGGGTGTTGCCTTCCAAGATTGAGGGATCCCAAAAAACTGCTAGACTACCTGAAGCCCCTCTCAAATTACTGTAACTGTAATGTGAATTGTCCTAAATATTAAATTTGATCTTCAAAAGTTTTTTTGCTGACATCTTAGTCTCTTCAAGTAAAAGAATGTCTAGTTTATGTATTAAAACTAAATTTCTTGCTAACCTCTATTTTTTGGGGTTGTTCAGCCCCCTAATATTCTAGGAAAGGACTTTCATTTCTTATTACTGAGATAGTGTCTAAGGGTCATCTGCATGCTCTTTGTAACTTTCTTGTCTATTTATACTCTCTTAGAGCTCTGGGATGAGGGTCTACCTATGGATTTCTGATTTTGATATGATTTATAACTTTTTATTTAAATGATTTATATATCTTATGTTTTATCTTAATATTCATATCTTACATTCATTGGTTATTTTTTTATTTCATTTCATCTTATTTTACATATTTTTTTAGTTGATTCTTCTATATACTTACTTAAGATATTATTTTTATTAATTATTTTTTACCATGCATTTGATCACATTTTCTAGAAAAGAATGACACATACATCACATTATAACATTTTATCATAGCATGATATTGAATTCATAGTACACACACACACACACAAACATACACACATGCATACACATACATGCACACACTTTCATGTGTGAATGACTATTTCTCTTAGTTTTATACATCATGATACATAATGATACATCTCAATATAAAATTAAGGTACAATAGATAGGATATATGGTTTTCTATATCTCCTTCATCTCCTAGGACATAACATACCACATTAGCCATAGATGATCCTGAATGAGTAACCTACAATATTATTAAAATGATCCAGTTTGAGACTACATGTGATAAACCTATCCCTATTGATATGTAACCTATACCTATAAATCTACAAATCATCTTGTAGTAGCCATGTGTGCAATTTGTTCTACAACTAGCAATCTTTTCATGGACATATCCTTCCACTATTTTATTGAATCACCTCCTTATCCTTTTAGTTGTATTTAATAAGATGCAACCTACACACTGTGGCAGATATCCATTGAAACTAATCAAACTAATCTTAATACACTAGCACAAGGCCCAATTAAGGGTCTTATCAGATCTAACATCATATTAAAATCATGATTAACTAACATAAAATTTAAGATATTATGGTATGATGTATCCATCAAATTATGTCATTGTTCCACCTTCACCATCGCATATATAAAATAAAAATAGTTTTGACATCAAATATCATTTATACAAATTCTAACATATATATCACTAGTACCTAACATGCATATCTTTACCTCTAAGAAAAAAATGTTATAACATAAATTATACACATTTTTCATACCTAATATATCCCCATCAATTATGTTTCCTATCACACCTTTTTATCATGGTTTAGATATGGTTTGAATCCCCTCCATCTCCCTTGATGGAATAAAACATCCTATTAGGCTAACATTTATATCTAACTATATATTATCTAGATTGTGTGTGGATTTACGTGCGATTCTATCTATATATAATAGATGAATACTAACTAATTACCTCCACTATATCCTGCCCATGATGTTTAATATTTCCATTATGATCACCTTGTTATCACACATTGATGGGGTCTTATTACTAGGACTATAACTAGCATGCCTCATCCTCTTATCCTCATGACTCCCTACCATGCCTCAAATAATGGAAAATCACACCGAAAGGGACTACTAAGTGTAAAAATACAAAAAAACTATATAGAAGGTCACATGTATGTGGCTCAACACACCAAGAGTAGTGATGCATGATATCCATCACTATGATAGGCTCTATGGAATCTCCACTCTATTATATCACCATCTACCACCTATATAAGTGTGTCTTTGATCCTTTTCCATTTACCTAAAAATATAGTGATAAGCTCAGTGATTATAGGAACATGAAATACCTCCATAATACTACCAAATGTGAGAGTAACCTATTATGCTCTATCTACTACCAATATCCTCTCAAATAGATATGGTAGCAATTTAATGTTGATGTACCTCCATAATTTTATCCATATCTAAAAAATATCAAACAATGAAATCCAACTAGATTTTGATCCAAACATTTTAAACAAAATAAAAAATTCAACTAAAACAAAAATAAAATCATAAACTTTATACTATACTAACCATTCTAGTTCACATTGTACTATAAATGTTTACATTTTTTCTGTATCAAGAACTAATATAATATCATCCACTCTTACCTTTTATACTAGATTAGCCATACCCATAATTATTGGATAATTCAATGTTTCTCAAATAACTACATGATCTATCTTTCACACCATTACCACAACTTTAATTACATAGAGATTGTAAATACAAAATAAAATATCTAATAATGATATTCACAAGTCCATGTGTGTTAATCAACTAACCAATATAATATATAAGGGAGTAGATATTTAATATTCTTGAGATATTTTCACATCAACCAAATAGTTATGATCTCTTTAAATACATGATATTATATTATTAATGTACACTCAAATAGTTTACATAAACATAATAGTTTGTCCTAAAAAATACACAACAAACTCCTAAATAAATATTACCTATATAAATGAGTGTTAACATTCTCACTCTAACACTCTCCCTTAAATTCAAAATAGGGAATGTTAAATAGAGAATAAAAGAGACCGATGGGTCCTATCAACTAGGTTTGATCAGGTACCAATGTACAAATACACAATGAAATACTAAGCTTCCCTATGGTAAAAATCCATCTTATTATAATACATGGATGTAAATTTGTTATAACTGACAAGTCAAATATGAATTGGTACTATGTACAAATCTCATTTAGTAAAATGCTTTGATCAAGGAACTAAAATAAAGAATCACCATGGATGAAATGTGTCACCATAAGGTACCCAAAAATTATTAATACACCACATCCAAAGTAGAGAACAATTAAAATATCATCTATAATGCTAAGATATGTGCACTAAATGGAATGAATTGCATAAAACATGAGTTCAATCAAAGAATTAAAATTCATAAAAATATTTGGTGAAAAAAAGTGGTATGAAGCTACTACTAAAAAGATGATAGGTGTTAGGAATGCTAGACAATAAACACTATCAAGTTCAAATCCATAATTCATAAAATTTATACCAACTAGAATTAACTACCTAAAAATGAATATGTGGTGTGCTAAGGGATATAAATTAACGTGGCACTTGAATTATTATATGCATACACTCCTACTCTCCATAATGTTTAAATAGATGTAGTGACTCAAAATATCTGTATGAGTGTGCAAATACCATGACTCAAACACTAAAAGGATAACATTGGGATTCACTATACTAGCTACTCTTCAAAAGGAGAATAAGTTCCAACAAAATTCTAAAGGAGATTATCAACATCAAAGATACAAATATAAAATATCTCAATAATATTTCCCTAGTGTTGATGGGATAATCATGCAACTAAATAATAAAGTGTTCACCATGGAGCACACACATATGAAGGAAAAGAATCCATGAATCCCATTGTGTCTACAAAAATGGTCCCATCTAATAAACAATAAAAAAAGTGAGACAATAAACCCAATAATTTATACAATCTATATAAGACACCATATATGAAATTAAACATGTGTGCTCTAAAAAAAAAACCTAAAATAGCTAATACAACCAATGAACATCAAAATTTATGAAAAGTAATGTGTATTTGAAGAAGTTGAGTGGTGTAGGAACCTCAGTTGTAGAGTCCTCTCAAATTAAGATGTCAACACTGCTAAGAATGATCAAAATTTAACCCCGTATAAATATAAATGGTGGATGAAGATGCCTACATATGAGTGGGTTCAAATTTGATAATATGATAATGTGTGGTAACATCCAAAAAAGTGTTATGATAATTAAGGATGATAAAAGATACAGTAGATCTCATATGTAGCTCAATATCACTATTAATATAGGATTGAGGAAAATATGGAACTATATCATCAAATTATCCCATTGAAACATCTGCATCATAACCAATTCCATACTAATCAAACCACTTAAAAGGCTAGATAGGGTCAACAATGCCATGCAAATTCTTCCTAATACCCACAAGTTTAGTAGTATGACTCATGCAATGAGACATGTGAGAGCCAAAGTCATTGGTATGCCTCTAAAAATATGTAAAAAAATAATTAGTTGAAATATGAGTATGATGACCATAATGTAAAACTATAGTAGTCACATACACATAAGCTATAAAAATAAGAGAAAATGAATAATGGGTTGATTATAATCTCATAAATTGCAATCAAAATGTGCATCTAGTGGATGTTCATTAAAATCAATAAGATAAATAATGGGTAAATTATTATAATGTACTTAAATATGAGCAACAAAAGGAGATGTGTGTTCCCCATATAAGTCATGAACAAAAGATGGTGTAAGGGCATCACCCTATTTAGAAAAGTCCTCACTAAAAATTGAAGGATGAAGGGTAACATAAGGAGATGGATTGAATGAGGGATACATGGTTTTAGAAGGCCTAGAATACTAATTTTCCTCCCCAAATAATGATATAAATTGGTCCCAAACTTCCATTGGTGATATGGCATCCATAATATGAAACTATAAGTTATCTAAAACATGGAGACTAAACAAGAAAAGAGCCTCACATTGAATGGACATAATCTAGGAAATATATTCCTCCTTATTAAAATGTGGAATATCACCAAGAATAACTTGTCATAAGAAATTCAATTGTAAGAACAGATTCATATTTATTTTCATGTGTTTTAGTTTCAGGTGTTTATGGGCTTAAAGAATTATGACTCCATTATTGATCACACAATTAAGGTAAGAGTAAATATCACATCAAAAAGGCACTCAAGAAGATAAAACATCCCTTAAATATAAGGAACATATAGTTTTCTTGATAATAAATTCACACTATTTAAGTACTAGAAAGAGTAAATATGGTCAATAATGGAAAGAAAGAGAGCCCCTACAGATATTAGGTATCACTAATAATGCATATGAGAAAAAATCATAAAAATAAATAAAATGTATTTATGTGAAGGGATCAAACATTCTATTAGAATGAGCCTCACCCTCCAATATTCTAAACTCAAAAGGAATTATAAAGAAAAAATTGAACAAGGGGATAGGTTGTGGGCATTCAAGGAGGCAATCCCTAGTAGGGTCAAGTGGAAGTGCTCCTTGTAGTGTCTAATAAAAATTCCCTAGACATGACTCATGTTGTAGTATAGGGATAAGTTGAGGGGAAATACCCTTGAGAGTAAATATAATTTTAACTTTACATGACCTTTTGAATGGATTAATAAATATAATTTTATATTTTTTGACCAAAAAAAACACTCCCTCTTATATAAAAAAAAATATCTTCTTTGTGAATGCCTTTAAAAATGTGTAAAGAATTTTATAATTTTATGAAAAAAAGCCTTTATAAAAAATATATACCCCTTTATTTGATAATCCACAACCAAAATAAAAAATATAAATACTATTTATAAAGTCCTCTACTTTAAAATTTGACACCAAAATAAATAAATATCCCTACTTTATCACCATTACTCAATATCCTTCTCACAAAAAAAAATTAGTTATTTTAGGAATTGAACCCTAGACCTATTGTTATGAGTCTTTATTAAAAAAGACATTAGTCAACATGGATTATTAAAAATTCAAATTAATTTAGGCACAAATTTGTATTATACCTTTAAAATTTTTAATTGTGAATATAAAAACTAACTCACCCATTTTGGATAAAGATGATGGTGGGAAGTTCGAGAGAGGTTGGGTTACATGGAGGAAACTCTATGGTAGTGGATAGATGTTGAAGGTAACTAAAAATGTGACTATAGAATATGAATTATGGTTTTTCCTATGGTTAGGGTGAGCCAATAAATATCAAGGGATATCAAGAAAATTTTATGGAGGGTTAGAATAAAACATTGAGTAAAACTAGAGTTTGTCAAGTTCATTTATTACTATGCATTAGCATTTTGGATTTTTAAGTTGGTGGCTAAGGTTTTATTATGGTTTCTGATAGCCCATGAAGTCTTAGGAGGTGAATATATTATAAAAGACAATTTTTTTAATATAAATAGGTGTGCATGTGTACAAGGGTGTAAGAGTAAGTGTTTTAGGCCTTGCCTAAATCAATACTTCACCATCATAATTCAAACACCAAAACCTACTATGGTGGAAAAATTGAGTGAAACTACTATTAAATATTTGAAACCACTTTAAAATCATATACTTCAGTAATGGAAGAATCAACTATTAAAATATTATGATGCTTAAGAAAATACTAATATAATGAATAATATCAAACTCCAAAGAACTGTTACAAAAGCTCAAATGTTTATGCAAGCTATGTGGATGGTGATTTTGATGGTTTTAAGATGTGTAATGAAAAGATACAAGTGATACAAGGCTATACCAAAACCTATATGAATCCTCAAAGTTGATGTGATGAAACAAATAGGACCTGTGATACAAAGAAATGAATAATCCACAACATAAATAGTAAAGTGGCACTTGAGTTAAAGCGGGATATTGAAGCACTGAATAATCCACTCAAAGTTAAGTATTTATATCCATATTATTTTTTATTTATTTACTTACTATATTTTTCTTGGTTTATTTCTTTGTGGATGTATGCTCATATCCTTGATTATGCTCTTCCTTATACTAAATAAGTTGGTATAGAAATATGTTTTCTTAGGCTTGTCAATTGTCACCTTAGGTTTCATAAACCTTCATTTGGTTTAGAATTTCAACTTAGATTATGTTTATTTTTAACCTTATTTACAACCACTTACAACCATTTACTTTATTTTCAACTTTACAATCACTTACACATCATTGAGATCTAGTGAGAGATATACACCTTGTCATATGCTTAGGCTTTAGAACCCTTTATTTTTTACATTTATTTTATATTACCATATTTTATGTATATAGTTGTTATAGGTCCTTACCTAATCATCCAAATATATGAAATATCTATTTTAATGATCTAATTCAAGTCTTGTTCTATTGAGAAAAAAATGATAGTTATAGGTCATCCTAGACTGTGCATACATAGTCCTTGAAACTTCTATGAAAAATGTATTTTAGTAAAATATAATTATATGTATTATATAAAAATGTTACATGGAAGTATATAATATGTTTTTATGAATAAAATTTACCATAAAATGGTATAATATTAGGTGCAAAAAATATTATAGGTAAAGGATATGTGAAAATATATTAGGCCAACAAGTTATGTAATAATTCTTAAGAAGTCATAGTATGGATTACTCTATTATAACCATGTATTTTTTGATAAATATTAGATTGAATATTTAAAATATGTTGTATAATTACTTTATTGGTATCCATATTAGAATTTTTAGTCATAAGTGGTGTCATATGAGTTTTAGGCCTAGGAGGCTCATATGAAGAAGTATGCTACATTGGAATACCCATAAATACCTTAGGAGTAAACTGAGGTGCCCCATAGTAGGTATAGTAGGTACCCCTTATGTATCCATAGGAGTATACACATAGATAAAAGTAGTAGGTATAGTATTTTGAACACCTAGTGTAGGATCTAAGCTTCTAATAGGTGGATTAGTATCATTAAAAAACTCATAATCTAATTCTTCCAGAATAATTTCCTTATTTTATATTATTTATTTTTAGCCTTGATGATAAAACCAATATAACATATATTTATTTACCTTGTTTAATTATTATTTTAGGAAAATAATAAAATGCTTTTGCTTGTTTAGGATCTACACCATTAATCTCATTAATATGTGTTTTAAAATGATATTTGGCATCAATTTCAATATGATATTCACAAGCATTTTGAAGTTCAAGTATTTCATTACATAGATAGGCCGAAGCAATAGTTCATGCATTTTTTCACTTTGCTTAGCCCCTATAGTCCCCTACTGTGAAATCACCAAAGGTTTAAAAACCCCCCAGGGCTCCCCTAAGGGGTCCCCCCTAAATAGTCTTCCATGTAGGAAAAAAGAAAAAAATGCCCCAGAATGATCTTCCCAGGTGAAGCGGCTGAAGGCCCTGGGAATAATATTTGGGCTAAAGTTTCAAAAGATAATCCAATCATCCTAGTGAAGGAAACTATTGTTGCTGAAGACCCTCAAGAGGGACCTTCCTCCTAGTTCTACTAAGGTTTTCTATTTTCATTTTTGTTCTAAGTATTGTTTCTTTTTTATTTTGTCTTCTAAACCCTGATAGGCCTATTTAAACTTATATAATGCACTCTTATGGTTCTAAGTCCCTGTAAAACCTAGATTTTACCATATCAAATAAAAAAGTTCAAGTATTTCATTATTAATAACATGTGCATGTGTATAATTATGTTCACTATCATTTTTTATATCAAAATAATAAGCATCATGCAATTAATTAATTTTGACCATTATAATTTACACACAAATAGGTGGTTGATTCAAATAAATATAGATATGATAAATATAAAAACCCCTTAATTTAACACTCTAATGTATAGTGAGGAAATACCTAACCTTATTATATGGAATAAAATGTATACTTTAAAACAATAATATAATTAGGGAAAAGTAGGAAATTACAGATTTGGTTATGTATTTAGTGGAAATTGTAAATTAAATTTGAAATTCAAACCCTAATAAGAAAATTCTAAAATTTCAATAAATTTTTTAAACCCTATTGTATAAGGACCCCTATGGTTTTTGCATTTGAAGAAATGATTAGGTTTACTAGTTTTTTTAAAAAATATTTTACACCTATGAGATATAAATTAAGAAAAAATTACACTAATTTAGATTATGTAAAATATAACATTTATTGTTTAAATATGAATTAAAATGGATTTATTTATATTACACTTGCTAAGTTTTAAAAAAGATAAATTTAAAGAGCGATAATGTACTTAACTATTTATTCTTGCTTATTTATCATTTAAGTAATCAATGTATCTAAAAAATTTATCTATGAGCTTTGCTAACCACTTGAATCATAAACAAGATGTGAATATAGTTAGACACCTAAGAAAACTATAACTATTTTAGTTTACATAAAATTCCCCTTTACTCATTGGGTTTTCAATACACCTATATCCTTTCACCTATGACTAAAATTTAATTCTTTGTGTGTACACCTCTCTGATTATGCACTAAAATTATTATATTATGTTTCTTCTATCTCAAACAATAATTCTGTTTTCAATGACAAGATGCACTTAAAATGGGTTAGTATTTATGGTTTCATATAACCTATCCACTCTTATCTAAATGGTTTAGTGTTTCCTATGTTAAAATACTCTTAAGAGTGTTAAAAATACATGTATCTCTCCCTCTTTTTTTTTTTTTTTTTTTTCTGTGTGTGTGTGTGTGTGTGTGTGTGTGTGTGTGTGTGTGTGTGTGTGTGTGTGTGTGTGTGTGTGTGTGTGTGTGTGTGTGTGTGTGTGTGTGTGTGTGTGTGTGTGTGTGTGTGTGTGTGTGTGTGTGTGTGTGTGTGTGTGTGTGTGTGTGTGTGTGTGTGTGTGTGTGTGTGTGTGTGTGTGTGTGTGTGTGTGTGCGTGTGTGTGTGTGTGCATCATGTAGACACATGCACATGGAACACCTTGAAAAATATAGAATACAATGTAATATTTTGACCTTTAATACTTGGGACCATGAAAATTTTACTTTCTCTATTCACATTTCAATATATATGTTTATAGAGGGATGTTCCTTGAAGGGTTTGAATGTGTATTCATTTTTTATAATTTATCATAAGAGTGTTGTGTAGTTTTTCCAAGTGTGCCAAATGATCCTAAAGTAGATAATGACCTTAGAAGTGACTTGTATTTATATATGACTCTTCATTATTTATATCTATGATCAACACATGAAACATTTCTAGGACTACCTAATGGATATTTACCAATTTGAAAAATATCCATTGAATGAAAATAAAAGGCAACACTTGTGGTAACCAACACTATTTGAGATTATCAACACTATCTTAGATTAATTTTACTATATTGGAAGTGTTAAATAGGGATAAAAAATATGGATATGTTTTGTTTTGGATTTTTTATAGTTCTTGTATATACACAATTAATCCTAAAAAAATGTATATAACAAATAGAGTTATATGATACAACATGAAGTTATATATAAATAAGGAAATTGTGCTCAAGAGATGAGGCTAAATTTCCAATCATGTCAAATATGATATTTCCAAAGTGGAAAATAAAAAAATTAGGTGTCTAAAGGAGGATTACATACTAATGACACATTTGGAAGAGTTCTATAATTACTAAAAAGTATGTTATGGGGACAACCTATTATTTATGGGTTGTATAAAATCAAATACATTTGAAAAATATGAAATTCATATAACACAATATATTATACTATAGGAATTGGTGGAAAGGAGAAGAGAAAAAAAAAATTTAGGTGCAGATAGCCCTATAATAGAGAAGATAAATTTAGATGATGAGCTTAAAATTCCCTTGGTAGCGTTGGTTCTGAGTTGTATACCTCATCCACTCGGCTTTGCACACTTGAATAAAAATGGCAAGCAATGATGAAAAACCCACTAGTATGTTGTTGTATCAAAGGAAGTGTTTGGTATCAAGATTATACCAAATTCATAAAATGATTGAGAGGCACTTATAAAGGGTATGGTCAACTCCCTACTACTTTTGGCTCTACTTGAACCAAGGTGAGAGGACCTAAGGGTTAGCTTGCTCATATAGAGATATTTTTAAATTCAACCTCTATAGGGATTATTGGTATAAAGAGATGTGAATCTGAATAGAACACAACCAAATTTGCTCACTCTACTCAAGAAGGGTTATCATATAGAATGAGTAAATGCTCTAAGTTAGATACAAGCTACTAAAGATAGATATAAAAGTGATTACAACCTTCATTTGAAATAATTCTTCAATAGGGGTCGAATAAAAGACTGAAATGCTAGGATTTAAAACATAGACTGCAAACACATTTCAAATATTCTAGGTCTTACGTATTTACAAGGAAAATAACACTTATAGTATGTAACAGGTTGTATCATTTGTAGGGAAAGACATGGTAGGGAAAACTAGATGATTATAAAATAGAGGGTGGCATGCTAGTGGCTTCCAAATAACAGGGTGTCTTGTATTATATCATGACATTATTCCTTAATAAAGATGTAAAAAAATTTAAATGAAAGACAATGGTAAATACCAAATGACCCTTGAGAGATTAGAACATACACTAAAACGAATATTTCAAATGCTTTTCCCTTTCAAATACATAAACCTAGGGTTTCCAAGCAAGTTATTCAACAAAAAATTTTAAAATAATGCATAAAGGGATTTTATAACCCAGATCTATGCTCAAAATGATAACCAATAATAATCATGAAACTAGACATCTAATCAATAATTTTTGCAAAAAATTATTGTGCTTCATCAACAAGAAATAGAAAATAACTATAAGCATTTTTAGTAGCTTGAAAATAAATATTATAGACACCAACAATTAAAAATGCTACCATGAGGACAAGCATGGTGAGATTGATATTTTGACAAGGGAGACATAAAAATGATCTCAAAGCTTGCTAATGGATATACAACTGCAACCACCTTAGCAAGGGAGACAAAATATGCAAAAAACAATTGATCACAAAAAACTTTATATAGAACCTAGCCTTAGTGAAAATGGACACATAAAATGATGACCAACAACAACCAACATAATGGCCAACCAACACCTTGAATAAAGGACAAACACTATTTATATACATTTTAAGATTTGGAACTATGGGTCACAATTTTAAAAATTACAAATAAAAATTTAAAGTCCACCAAGATTCTTCCAATTGAAAAATATTCCCTTGCCATGCTTGAAATCTTCATCCATTTATAGTAAAAATCATTACTCTAACTGCCTTTGTAAATAATGATGAAGCTTTGCAATAAACTCTTTGATATCTTAGCTAGAAATATTTTCAAATGAGCTAGATGGAGAATATTCATGGTGGAGGGCAATTTTTTTTGTGTTTATGTGGAACTTCTTAAAAATTCCCTAGACCACTTTATTGCATAGTTGGAAAGTTCTGGATAGCTGCCCTCCCTCTCATGCATGCCATGGAACAACCCAAATTTTCCATAATTTATTTAGAATATTTTGGATCCATGGCCCTTTAAATGATCTTCTTTGGAGTGGTCCCACCTAAAATATCTCTCCATTGGAGTAAATTGGATAAGCATAAAAATGAAACAATATAAGAGACTTAGGTCACTTTTAACTTTTTACATTTGGCTCCAACTTATCTTTCACATTTTACATTTTCACATTTTTGCCTTTGCACATATAGATTTTTAGGGTTTCCTCCTTTTTTTTACTAAAAAAAATACATTAGTTTCTTCAATTGATTTACCTAGGTAAATCTTGGTCTCTCTCACAAATTTTCCATTTGTAAATTGACAATTTATTGTTAGTTGTGGGAGCCTTCACTAAATGTATTACATAGGGTATATGAACATGTTGTGCATGCCCATGTGGCATCACCATGTCACATAGTTTACCAATATCTTGTTTTTATATTGACCTCAACATCACTTGTCTCCATATGCAGTTAAACTCTATTTAAATGTCCACAATCATCATGCACCATCATATCTGCTCATCTGAGCAAAAACAAACCATATATCTATGTTTGGTTCATTATGGTTGTGACACATGTCACTACCACATTCAACCTAGACATTTTTAAAAATCAATCTTAGTTTCCACCATTGGATCTATGTGTATAGATTCATATGGACCATTGATATTAATACAAAAGACCAAGTATTATTTGGTTGCTAGCTATCTTTGGCCCTGAGGTCATGCCACTTGACAACCCTATGAGATATCTACATTTTGATCTATCAGTCATGTTAAGCTAGTGTGCTCTTTCCAAGTGGTAGTATCACATAAATTTTGGGATTTATTGAAAGTCCATGACTTAATATGCACTATATATCAAATTGTGTACACTTGAACATGTACCATCAATATTTAGATTGTGACCATGTATTGACTTTTCAACCATGCCCTTTCATCATTAGATATTTCCATTTGATCAAACATGCATTTTTAGATTGAAATACATGAGATTAAGTGTGATTGTTTCCTTTCAAATATACTTTAATGCTTTGAGTCCTATCATGCCACATGGTAATACCTTGCTAGATCTATGGCCCTATCAAAACTATCAAATATTTACTCCCATCATTGGGTTTTCATAATATTCTCTAACTTTTGATCACACTCTATGAGATTGACACTTATCATGCTTTTGATAGTCCTGGGTTCCTTTGACTTATTCAAATCTAATCATGCACCATCAAATCATCTCTACCTGAGCAAATGTGTGATATTGGATCTGCCTCCTTTTGAAATCAAATGGCTATTTATCATGCCTTAAAATTGACATCTAAGCTCCTATCAAAAGACATATACAAGAATGTCCTACTTGTAATTAGATCAAATTTATTTAGGACTTTAATTGTATTTTGAGACCTTCATTTTTAGCTTCTCTATCTTTGGCACAATTTTCCTACAATAATTATTGCAGGCTTTTATCTTTGGCACTTCTGATCCCAGGCCCTCTGTTTATTGAGATAATTATTTCAAACATTTTATCCAAAATAATTTCCCTGAAGCAATTGACCTTTTCACTTTTTATGAAAAAAATGAGTCTTCAACATTTTTTCATCATCAGGATAATTGTTTCATACAATTTTTCCAAAAATAATTTCCCTGTAGAAATTGAACTTGGCATTTTCTCTGAAGAAATTGAGCTTACACTTTTAACAAAGGAATTTGGACTTGACATTTTTGCTGAAACAAAGGAATTTTACACTTTTTCCAAAGGAATGAAGTTTTTTATGCTTTTTTCCATGGGTAAAACTCTTGAAGGGTAATTTCCATTTAGACTTTTTACTGTAGATAAAAATTTCCAAAAAAATAGGGATTTTATATTTTCTTGATAGAATAATTTTTTTTCAAACATTTTGTCTATGGTGAAATGCCCAAAGGAAATAGACCTTTAGATTTTCTTCCATGGAAAAAATGTCCTACAAAATTCCTTTATATCTTTTGTACAACATTTTGGCTAAAAAAAAATAGGACCTTGCACTTTTTTTGAAACTTCACAATTCTTCTAGGCTTTTTGTCATGGATAATTTTCCCAATGGAAATAAGTATTCAAAAATTTTGTTTGAGACAAAAATCCTAAAGACATATTTTTTTTGGGAAAAGTATTCATGCAAAAAATCCTAAAAAGGTCTAAGGGAAAGACACATATGCCACGTAAAGACCAACTTAAGACTTAGCTAATTTAACATGAACTTGTGTAATGAAATTACTTAGATTTTTGCATAGAATGATTGTATATCACACAAAATAAGTAAATATGAGAGATCACACAAAAATAATTGATAGTAGAGTAGAATACTAGATAATATAGCAAAGCCACTTCGAGGGGAAACCTCCACAATATTGTGCTAATAGTAGAATACTTATCATGATGATCAAAGACTAACCACGACCCCTATATGTAGACTACTTAGCCATGGTTATTCTATAGGCTGACCTAACTAACAACATAGAGAAATGTAACAAGAATATAAAAGAGGTATGTAAGCCACAAGTTAGCCACACATATCCTAAGACATGCTAAAGGTTAAGGGCATAACATGCCCCTCCCATTCAAAACATTTTTTTCCCTAAACATTGAATCAACTTTGGATGTTATTTAACAAAAAATTCATCCTCTAAAGTAACACCTTTATAGGGAAGATTCTTCCATTTGATTAGGTACTCCTTAATCACTCAAGACTGAAATTTCTTAGTGTGCATTTGAAAGATCACCTCAAGATCAAGAATAACTCTTCCTTCCTCATCTAATTTTTGTAACTTACTTTGGATAGACACTTTGTGTCTAATGACTTTATTTAGGCATGATACATGAAATACTGGATGTATGTGAGTGGAGGAAGGAAAATCTAACTTGTAGGCTATGCTACAAATTTTATGCAAGATCTGATAAGGCCCATAATACTTAGGGGATAACTTGTTATCCTTTTTGTATTTCATCAAGGATATTTGATTATATGGATGTAAGTGAATAAAAACCCAATCACCAATGTCAAAGTGCCTCTCACTCCTATGTTGATCTACTTACTATTTCATGTGATTTTGGGCCATGGATAAATTTTCACACAAACTATCAAGGACCTCCTATTGATGGTGAATATGTTCTACAATTGCATGAACCTTAGGATATAAATTAAAGGTTGAAGTGATGGATGGTGGGTGGTATCCATATAGTGAAAGAAAAGGAGAAATTTTGGAAGAACTATGAACAAGAGTATTATACCACCATTCAAAGAGTGGCAACTAATGAACCCATTTATTCTATTTATTAGAAATAAAACAATGAAGATATCCTTCCAGACATTTGTTGACTACCTCAATTTCTCCATCTGATTGAGGATGATATGATGAAATATAAGCCAATTGGGTACCTAAACATGAAAATAACTCAGTCCAAAAATTACTAGTAAAGATGGGATCTTGATCATTGATAATGATTTTAGGGGTACTATGTAATTTATGAACTATATTGAAAAAAGTAGAAGCTACTGTACTAGAAACAAATGGTTGTGATAAAGAGCATAAATGAACATACATACTAAGATGACCTACCATAACCATCATAACATTTTGACCATCAGATATCGGTAATCCTATAATGAAACCCATAGACACCTCTTCCCAATGTTGGCTTAGTATGGATAAAGGCTATAAAAGACCTAGGGTTTTGATAGTTTCTCCTTTATTTTTTTGACATATCATACATTTATCCACATATTTTTGGACATACCCCTTGATTCTTTGCCAAAAAAAATCTTGCTTGATTCTATGACAGGTTTTTAAAAATCTTGAATGACCCCCAATTGGAGTTGCATGAAGTTCTTGAAGGATTTTTTGTTTAAGAAGATAATTTTTATATATGTATAATCTATATTTATACTATAATGAATCACCCTGCCATGTGAATTTTTCAAATCCACCCAAACCTTGCTAAAGATTCTAAATCAAATCATGGGTAGCACTATCCTTGTCCCATTCTAATCGTGCTTACTCTAGCAAATTTTCCTATAGAATGGTCATAGCATATAACAATTCCTCAACTGATTCATCCTTCTTAGATAGTGCATCTACCACTACATTATCCTTTCCTTTCTTGTAAACTATTTTAAAATCATATCTTGACATCTTAGTTACCCATTTTTTTTATTCTTTATATGACAACCTTTGTTCCAAAAAAAATTTGAGATTGTTATGATCGAACTTTACCTGAAAGTGATGACCCATCAAATAAGGCCTCCATTATTTGACTACATGTAAAATAGCCATCATTTCCTTTTCATAAATGGGTTTTTTCTGATTTTTACCCTTCAGTTGATGACTCAAATGCAGGTGGTCTACCTTGTTGCATGAGTACAACACCCATACCATACCTAGATGCATCACATTCAACCATAAAGGTCTTGGAAAAATTAGGAGTAGCCAACACTGGAGTGGTGCAGATCACCAATTTCAATTGTTCAAATACCCTAGTAGATGTATCCATCCACTAAAAGGAATCTTTTTTAAACAAAGATGTGAGTGGGGCTAAAATACTACCATAATTTTTAACAAACCTACAATAGTAACCAGTGAGCCCCAAAAATACCATTAGTTGCTTAAGTGTCTTAGGAATTGGCCAGTCCATCATTACTTGGATTTTTTTAGGATCCACTTTTACTCCTATATGTGAAACTAGATGACCAAAATACTCAACCTCATAAGCTCCAAAAGTACATTTAGAAGGTTTGACATACAAGTGATGTTGTTCTTAAATTAAGAGTACCTATTTCACATGGTGTAAATGGTATTCCCAATTTTTACTATAAATGAGGATATCATCAAAAAATACTAGAACAAATTTCCTCAAAAATGGCATAAAAATATTATTAATCAAACTTTGAAAGGTAGATGGTGCATTTTTTAACCCAAAAGGCATAACCAAAAACTCATAAGGGCCCTCATGAGTCTTGAAATAAATTTTGGGTATATCTTCATCATAGATCTAAATTTGATGATATCCAAAATGTAGATCTAACTTGGTAAAATAAAGAGTGCCATTTAATTCATCTAGAAAATCACCAATGATAGGAATCAAAAACTTATCTTTGATATTTTACTTGTTGAGTTCCCTATAGTCAGGGCACATCCTCCAAGTGTCATATTTATTTTGCACCGTGATAATTGATGAAGAGTATTCACTTTGGCTATGGTGAATGATTCTTGCATCCAACATTTCTTGTACCATCTTTTCAATTTCACTTTTTTGAGCATAGGGATACCTATATGGCCTGATGTTGGGTGGTGTACTACAAAGAATAAGTTTGATAGCATGATCATGCATGTAGCTAAGTGGAATTCCTTTTGGCATGTCATAAAAAACAACCAAATGGTCATCAATCACTTATTATAGATCAGGGGTGTAGATGGATGAGTTGGATGAGCTTTCATGGAAAACAAGTGAGCTATAAATCATTTAGCACCCTTTTGGATAATATTTATCATTTGATGGGAGCTAACAAGTTTTGGAGATTTAGCCCTTAATCCCCTTAGCTCAAATGTCCTTCCCTCAAAATGAAAATGCATGAATAATTCCTAAAAATTTATCTCAAAAGGGCCCAAAGTGGTGAGCCACTGTACTCCCAAAATAATGTCAGCTCCCCCATAGGAATATCAAACATAGGAAAATCCAATAAATAGTCTCCCATGGCTAGCTTAATACTATGGTATTTTCCTAAGCAAATGATAGTACCACCATCTACAATCATGACCTATAATTATGGTGTGGGATAAATGAAATAGTTCAAGTGAGTAGCCAGTTTATTATTGATGAAGTTGTCTATGGTCCTATAATCAATTAGAATAGTGACATTATATTTTTTATGAAACCTAACACCTTAAGAGTTTGGGGAGTAATAATACTTGAATGGACATGAAAAGAAATAGTAGGCTGAGAGTATTCATATTCTTCCTTGGGAACTTCTTCATCCTCGCTAAGTACCTTCTCCTCATCATCATCCTCATTGGCACCTTCGATGTAAAATAAATTCTTTTCAATATAATGATGGTATTTAATCCATTTATTATTTGAACCATAACACAACCCTTTAGCTCACTTCTCCTTAATTTTTTGAGGTGTAAATATGGTGGGTTGAGGATATGATGGTGTGGGAAAGGTGTGATCATGACCAGTAGTGAAGGTTTTCTATTTGACCATCTCTTTTTCCTCTACCATGCATACCTATGGGATAGCTTCTGATATAAATGTTGGGTTAAACATTTGAACCTCTAATTAGATTTTATATTTGAAACCACCTAGAATATATATCAATCAATTTTTTCTCATTGATGTCTTCCACCCATAACTATAGATTCTAAAACTAATGAATATAATCCTTCATAGTTCTTGTTTACCATAGTTTGGCTAACTATCTAAAGTAGTTCTTAGATATATTATTCCAATAATTAGCCAATAAATCGTCAATAAAAATATACAATGTAATAGGAGCACCATTATTTTTATTTTGGGCATATAACCATCTATACCCAATAAACTACTCAGGTTCTAGATATAGATATGCCACAATCACCTTTTGAGAACTAGGTGTTTTATGTAGATCAAATAAATTTTCAAGTTGGGTACTCTAAGTGAGAGGATACTTAAAATAAAAATTATTCATGTCCACTTTGTTCAACATTAGTTTCATACCAAAATTGGAGTTGTTAGTGTTGAGAGGAGGAAGACCCAAATGCTGAAGTAGAGGGGTGTTTGACTATAACTAAGATGAAAGATAGTTAATAAAATAGTGATATGATTTAATTGATTGTGAACCCTAGTAATCTATTTGTGCATCCCTAAAACATTAGTTTTAACTACAACAAAGTAATCATGCCATGCCAATCCTTGTATGTTAGCCTATAGTTGAGAAATCAATGGATCTAAAGTTTTAGATTTTATGTCATCGGTAGGAGTCTTAGGAGTTTCTTTCCCCCGTTTTCATCCCTATGTAGATGGATCAGCCATATACAAAATCTAGGAGGGTTTTTTCCTTGAAAAAAGTGTACCAGGGGATGGTACCTTTATGATCACATTGCCAAGATGAATCCAATGACTACCTTTGAACACTAGGGTAAAAAAGTTTGACACAAAAAAGTGTACCAATGGACTATACCATTGTGATCATTTCATCGAGATAAATCGAATGACTACAAATGTGCAAGGTAAATGTTTTTCTAGACTCTTTTTTAAAATTATATTTCTTTAAAAAAGTGTATCGAACAATACTGTGTTGATATAAAAAATTAATTCTTTCCAAATTTTAAGTTATGTTTTTTCACTCCTTCCCCTCACACAAATCACACCTCACCTAATACAAATAACAATGCCATAGAAAGATTGCCCAAATTTAAGCTCTGATACCACTTGTAATGAAATACTTAGATGTTCACATAGAATGATTTTATATTCCATAAAATAAGAAAATATGAGAAATCACATAGCAATAATTGATAGTAGAGTAGAATACTGGATAATATAGAAAAGCCACTTTGAGGGGGAAGCCACCATAATAATGCACTAATAGAAAAATACTTAACATGATGATCAAAGACTAACCACTACCTCCTATATATAGTCTACTTAGCCATGGTTATTCCATAGGCTGACCTAACTAAGAACATAGATAAATGTAACAAGAATATAAAAGAGGTATGTAAGCCATAATTTGGCCACACATTTCCCAATACATGCCAAAGGTTAAGGGAATATCAACTTAACCTTTGGCATGAAAATTTTGAAAGTAGGAATTTGGATAAGGACTTAGGCATCTATACTCGACTTGAACTAGACTTAGGAAGTTATACTTGATAAGGGCCCAATTGCTTTAGTGCAATTTTGGGCACTAAATTGGCTCTCACTTGGGGATGCATATCCCCTATGGGTGTCTAAAGAAACCCAAAACACAAGACCAGGTACCAATCCATTGGGTCATACAGTCAAGACTTAATAATTTACTAGTAATACTTATGAAGGCTTAACAAAACATGATAGACTTAAAAAAAATAGATTATGATGATCTAAAAAAGAAAACACAATAGAAACACAAAAGGGAATTGTATAAACAAGGTCCAAAGTAAAGGGGTGAAAAAGAAATGAAATAATAGAAAGACAAAACTAAAAACTCTATACTAATGTAAATAAGTTACATACTCAATCAAGGAAGTGTTTTAGATGTCTGCTATTGAGTAGAAGCTCAAGTATTTCACCATACAAGTCTCTCAAGAATAAATTATGCTCCCTAATTTGGTAGTCAATGGAATAGGGACCCATCCACAAGGCATCAAATTTTCCATGCTTTCCTTTCTCTTCATGTCTCCTATCCCAAAGCAGAACCATATCACCTACTTGGAAGGTTCTTTGAGTGACCTTCCTATTAAATATTCTCTTCAACTTCCCTTTGAACTTGAGGTGTTTTTAATGAGCTTGTCTTTGAATTTCATCAAGCTCAATAATCTAGGTCATCTTGCCTTCATAGTGATTTATTTGCTTTTCATCTTCTCATTACTACATGAGTTGATAAGTTGGAAAGTGCAAATTCATAGGTCAAATTGCTTGAGCTGCATAAACAAGCTCAAAAGGGATTTTGACTATATCTCTCTTAAGCATAATATTATCAGCCCATAAATCAAAATTCATCTATTCACCCCACTTATTATTTACTTCCAATGT
This sequence comes from Torreya grandis, assembly GCA_037957365.1. Lineage (NCBI taxonomy): Eukaryota > Viridiplantae > Streptophyta > Pinopsida > Cupressales > Taxaceae > Torreya > Torreya grandis. Next base: position 565,253 of record JARHVA010007546.1, on the reverse strand, counting down.
TTGCTTATTGATTTTGAACAAGTTATTGTTACTTGATTTTTCTTTCCCATTCCCTTGAGGGTTGTAATTAGAATCATAGGTCAATTCAATCCCACACTCATTTCAAAATTCCACTAAAGGTTTAACTTTTAATCTCATGTCATTGTTAACAATAACCTTAACAGGCACACCAAATCTATAAATAATCTAATTTAGCAAAAAATCTATAACTACTTGGTGTGTTATTTTCTTTGTAGGGATTGCTTTGACCCATTTTGTGAAGTAATCAATTGTAACTAGTATCCATATATTTCCAGTGCTTGATGAATCAATAATTTCTATAATTAAATCCATTCTCAATTATCTAAATGGGCCTTCAATTGTCATAGGCTATAAGGAAAGATAACTTGAAGCTTTCATCCTCCCAAAAAAGCACTAACATTTCTCACACTTTTTGATTATTTGAGCAACATCCTTGATTAGTGATGGCCACCAATATCCAACTCTCAAAATTTTATTAGTTTTAATCTTACGTGTAAAATGACCACCACATGCTTCACTATGGGAGTCTTTAATCAGTTTATTCTTCTAGCACGCATCTTAGGAGAAACCCATCTAGATTCTTCCATGCTAGTCCATTCTTAGTCAAGAGGTATTTTTGGGAAACAAGATTGAGATTTCTTCTTTGATTTTTGTCCAATTCAGGGGGACAAATCAAAATTTTCAAGTAGTAAACAATATCTCTATAACATAGAGATATGTTAAATTGACTCAAGGAATCATTAATATAAAAAACAATAGTGTTTACCTTAATAGCTTACAAATTATTCTCAACCATAAGCTTGGCTAGGCCCATATCTCTTACTAACTTAGTTTTGTAAACATCCATGTCATACTCTTGTAAATATTTTACCCATCTATATCTCTTGTTAGTTACTTTAGTTTGAGTTAATATGTCCTTCACCATGGTATGTGGGACATAAGCAATAATATTTTAATTCAAAATATAAGGCTTGAATGTCTTGATAGCTTTCAAGAGAGAAAGATTACTTTTACATGATAGTATAGTTTAGTTTAGGACCTTGCATAGCTTTGCTAAAGAAAGTTATGGGATACTCATGACTATATTCATTATTTTACAATAGGACATTATTAATAATATTGTATGATGCAAAAGAAAATATCTAAAATGGCTTTGTGTAATCAGGGCTAGCCAATATAGGAGTAGACTTTAAAGATACCTTGATGTCATTGAATGATTTCATGGAATTCTCTTCCCATTTGATGGTCTAGTCCTTCTTCATCATAGAGGTAATAGATAGAGTGATCTCTACAAAACTGGACACAAAGCTCCTTATAAAGTTAATTTATCCAATGAAAGACTAGATTCCTTACTTGGACTATGAGATAGGCACTTTGTCAATGGATTCAACCTTTTCAAGGTCAATCATGACACCATATTTGGACACTATATGTCCTAGAAATTTGGCCTTTTTAACTCCAAACTAGCATTTCTTTGGATTAAGTGAATTCCAAACTCCCTAAATCTAATCAACACCTTTTCTAGATGCTCTGAATGCTCTTTTCTAGTCTTGGAGTACACAATAATGTTGTCCTGATACAAAGCAATGAACTGGATAATTATCCCTTCAAAAATAATGTCTATATCTTGCTAGAATTCTACAACAACATTCATCAACCTAAAAGTCATCCTCATATATACATATGTTCCCCAAGGCATAGTGAATGCATTCTTAGACCTCTTGGATTCCTTCACCACAACCTAGTTGTAACATGAGAAGCCATCTAATGTGGACAACATCTATGATCTAGTAACACTTTGTAAAAGTTATCCATATTAGGTAGGGGATAATTATCTTTTAAATAAGCTTTGGTCAAATTATTGAAATCCACACATAAGTATATATCACCATTCTTCTTTATCATAGGGACTAAATTTACAACCCATGATGAGTACCTTATGGATTGAATTATTCCACCATCTCTCAGATTATTTAATTCATCCCTCATCTTGGTGGTTAAGATGGGGTTAATAGGCCCCTATTTTTTCCTGAAAGACTTGCTATCAGGCTACAATGTGATGACATATTGGGACAAGTCTTCCCTATACACTTTCAACTTAAGAATAAGATCATGCTAGAGAATCTTGGAATTTCCTTAGAAGATACATGTAAGTTTGTTTCTCAGCTACACTTAGGTGAGTACCTAACCAAACCTTTCTTAGATTCTCATGAGAACCCAAATCACATTGAATCATGTCTTTTGAGATGAATGAGTCTCTTGATTTGATTCTATTAGCTCCATCAAAATATGTCTCTAAGTTTACCAGTCCTCTAAGAACTATGTTTCTCTCTAGCTAAATAATGTCCTTCCTAAACATGGTTTCTTTTCCATCACAAACCTAAACTAGAGATTCCAAGTCTATGTGTTGATCATGGAACTCAACCTCATAATTTATAAACCTTTTGATTTGATCATCATCTTCAAACACCTACCAATGATGAACATTATTTGGGATTGAAGGCCTGACAAGTACCTCCACTTGATACTAATAATGAGGGATCTTATTTATAATGTCAAACTAATAACTTAGCCCTACAATTCTATCATATTCTTGGTTAAAAATTATATCATGATAACACATATTAAATGCATCTAAAAATTTAAGAAAATCCCAAACAACATTATGATATTGTTTCAAATTTTTATTCTTGGTAGCATAAGTATTATGGATCTGCTTAACCACTAACTCAGAATCACCCTTGACATTCAAAATTTTAATTTCATATTTACAGGAAATCCTTCAAACAAGAAATAGTGCCTCACACCTAGTAGTATTGTTAGTGCACTTAAAGGATATATGAAAATAAAACATGAAACATTTACCATTAGGGGCATAGAAGACAACCCTAGCTCTATTTTTAAGATTGGAGCAAGCCCCATCAAAGTACATCTTTCAAACTACATTTTATTTTCTAGGTTTAACATCAAGAATAATAGGCTATTTACTAGTATCAACATTCCCAACAAAGTTACCAAACTTAACATTCATGTACAACACTTCATTAAGAACATGTTTTAGATATTTAGTTACATGTAAGATCTTTGGATCTCTATAAATCTTGACCATATTACCCTTCAATAGAATGGTGGCATAAGAAAGGTCCATCTGCACACTTTTAGCCATGCTAGCAAACCATTTTCATGATAGAAACATCACCTATTTAGGTAGGTAGTCTACAAATACCACATCCATATTCAAATACTTACCAAGATGCAATACCAACTACACTACCAAACCCTTGACTTGTCTAACAACTAGAACTTCTCATGAATCAATGGTATAAAAATTTCCAAAGGTTGATGTAATCTTCACCTCAAGGTCATTTAGGACACCCAAGGGCATCATGTTGTAAGAAGTAATGGAATCAAACATGCAGTTGTGAACAATCAAACCATTGATTAGTAGGGTTGTATAAAATAGATCCACATTTAGCTGACTTTCTACCAATGTAGTCCCAAAATATACCTCCAAAGTAGGTTCAATAACATCTTCTGATTCTTCATCACTTTCTAGGGATGTTTGGGGAAACTCAATTTCACCAAATTCCAAGTATTCAAATGCTCTCTTCCTATGTTTAGGTATTCTTAAATATTTAACAAGTGGCACAGTGACTTTTAGTTGACTCAACACTTCAGACATATCACATATGTTATATTAAGGAAGAGGAGTATGAGGTGGAAGGGTGAAAATTCATTCAACTAAAATAAATTCACTTATGGTCTGAAGTGGAGTAAGATAGGATAGATTTAAATATTTAATGTAAGCCTTCAAAGTTGGATTTTTTTTAACTTCATTAGTACCCTTAGGGATACTAGACAACATGGGTACTCTAATTGGGAAACAAGCACTAGTTTGGAAGCTTTAGGGACTGCTGTAATTTTCCTAACCTCATTATTAACATCCCCTATTTTAGTGGTAGTGTCTTGAGGAACAACAATTTGATATTTTATTCTCAAGTGATACTCCTCTTGGGAAATTGCTACATTTATTAATAACTACCAATCCTCAATTGATGGAATTCATATGCTTGTGCCATATTAACATCATAATTAAATCTACGAGTTGGGATATTTACCTTCTCAATTGTACCCCAAATATGATCAACAATATTAGAACTCAATAATTCCATGGAGGTATTCATCTCATTTTAGGGGATTTGACAATTGAACATTAAGATCTCATTATTGGATGATGCAGACTCAAGTTCATCCACATCTTCATCAATTGGTTCAAATGTATCACTTGGGGGATATAGAAGGAAGTACTTGTCACACCAATCAATATCAATTTTATAATTCACCACATTCACCTCGACATTTAATGGATCAGACATTTCTCTTCCATCCCCTTTGTTTTAGTTTCTCTTTGTTTTTTCATCACATGTAAGCCTTTTCCCTCTATCATTATCTCAATGGTGGATGGTGTAAAATATGCCTCACTTGTGATTAATTTGGAATTAGAGACCTATCTTGATTGGTAGACATATAAGGGATCCCCTTATCATATTTGACCAACTTATATGACATTTCTTTAACAGTAGAGGCCAAAGTCTTGACAATCTCCTCCAAGTTGGCTATCTTTATAGACTATGCATTTTTTGGCTTGACCAATTTCACATCAATCTGCTTGTTAATACAATTTCCCATAGCGTTTATGTTATTTTAAATTTGGATAGCCATATTGAATGCTAACCTCAAGTTATTGGGATCCTTGTCCCTTAAGTAGTACACAACCTTTTTGTCAAAAGCATCATAATACTTTATCAAGCATGTTGTATCATTGGGCCTGATGTTTTTGGGAAACCACATCATAGTTTTGTTAAACCAATTATTGAAATCTTGAACACACTCATTGGGGTTCTTCTTGAGGTTTTAAAATTTAACCAAAATAAATCTTGGATCAATCTTAGCACCATACTAAATTCTAAAATTATTTTACATCTCTTCCCATGAATCAATGCATCCAAAGAGAAGGGAATGGAACCATTCATGAGTATCTTCCTCTAATGTGTGCACAAAAAAATTAATGTACACATCCTCATACTCAACCTCATAATCTTCAATGATATTGTAAAAATATCTCAAGTGCTAATCACCACTCAATGTAATTGTCCCTTGGAACTTTGGAAGGCATTTCATCACTTCATTTGGGACTTCATTAGGATAGCTTTCCATTTCATCAAAATTGATAGGCCTAAATTTGGGAACACAAAATGCATGATGCTCAATCTCATCTTTCTCCTTATGCCTCATGATTGGTTCAATAGGAGGTTCAATAACAAATGGAAAAGGGATATGAGGGTGTGAATGAGGTGGACTTGGTAGATCAAACTTGGGAGGAGATTTAGCAAGTTGAGAAGGTATTGGGTAATACACAAGACTATAGGTTTCATAGTTACTAGGGGAACTATTATAGTCCTCAACAATGAGAGGGTCAATAAGCAATTCAATATTATCAAAATCTTAACAACCCTTAGAAGCTAAACTCTACCCTTCAATAGGCTTCCAAAATTATCTCCCTCATCTTTGAGGAATACTTAAAGGAGAGATGAGTTTCTTTGACAGGTCACTTCTAAAAGATGATCTCAGTCCTTCTATTTTTACAATCAAGAAAATACTCAAAGCTAAAGGTTAGCAAAGAACATTTAAACTATGCATTGGTCTTCTTGAAACTAGATGATAGAAATTGGATTCACCACTAGAATCACAATTCTAGAATATAATAGTTAGCAAATTGTTTGTGATACACATTAAAATTAAACACTTTCTAAAGCTTATATAAAATAAAGACACTAAAACTTTAGAGTAATGTTCAAAAGGGAAGAAACACCTTCCAACATGCTAATTTAACAACCCTTTGCAATAATCTCAGAAGAAGTCAAATGTCAAACCTTAATAAATTCATGGCACATACCTAGTAGAGTACTAAGGTGTTGACAACCAAGATAGTCAAATTAGTGAAGTAAAAAAAAAAAAAACTTCATAACATAAAATACTTATATCTCTTTTCAAGAGTACCTAGTAACACACACGTAATTAAGATTTTAGTTTATTCCTTGACAATGACACCAATTTAAGTTTTGTATCTCATTTGTACACCTTGTACACTCAACCTTTCACACTTGAATAAAAATGGCAATCAATGATGAAAAATCTGCTAATATGTCATTGTATCTTGGGAAGGGTTTCTCATCAACATTTGACCAAAAACATAAAATGACTGAGAGGTACCTACAAAGGGTATGGCCACCTACTTGTTACTTCTATCTCTACTTGAACCAAGGTAAGGTGACCTAAGGGGTATCTTTATCACATGGAGATATTCTACAATTCAACCTCCATGGAGATTATTGTCACAAAAAGATGTGAATTTGACTAGAACACAACCAAATTTGCTCACTCCACTTAGGAAGGGTTGTCACATGGAATGAAAAAATGTTCTAAGTTAAATACAAGCTACTAAAGATAGATATAAAAGTGATTACAACCTTCATTTGAAATAATTATTCAACAATAGGAGTCGAATAAAAGACTACAATGCTAGGATTTAAAACATAGAATCCAAACACATTTCAAATATGAAAGATCTTATACATTTTCAAGGAAAATAACACTTATAGTATACAACAAGGTGTATCATTTACAAGGTAGGATAGGGTAGGACAAGTTAGATTATTATAAAATGGATGGTGGTATGCTGGTGGCTGCCAAACAATAGGGTGTCTTGTAGTATTTCATGACATAATTCCTTAACAAAGATGTAGAAAAATTCAAATGCAATAAAATGGTAAATACCAAATGATCCCTAATAGACTAGAATATACACTAAAACTAATCTTTCAAATTCTTTACGCTATCAAATCCATAAACCTAGGGTACCATAACAAGCTATTTAGCAATTTTTTTAAAAATAATGCATAAAGGGGTTTTATAACCCAGATCCATGCTCAAAATGATAACCAATAATAAACATAAAACTAGACATCTAATCAAAAATATTTACAAAATAAATTATTGCACTTCATTAATAGGAAATACCAAAGAACCACAATCATTTTCATTAGCTTTAAAAGAAATATTACAGACACCAACACTTTGAAATACTACCACGGGGACAAGCATGGTGAGATTGTTCTTTTGACAAAGGAGACATAAACGTGATCTCAAAGCTTACTAATGACTATATAGTTGCAACCACCTTTGCAAGGGAGATAAAATACACATAACAATTGATCCCATAAAGATTTTTTTAGAACTTAGACTTAGATAAAATGGACACCTAAAATAATGACAAAAAACAACCAACATAATTTCCAAACAAACCCTTAGATAGAGGAGAAGCCCTCTATTTATACATTTTTAGATCTGAAACTGTGGGTCACAATTTTCAAAATTGCAAATAAAAATTTCAAGTCCACCAAGATGCTTCCAGTTATAAAATATTCCCTTACCACACTTGAAATCTTCATCCATTTTCAATAAAAATCATTGCTCTAACTGCCTTTGTAAAGAATGATGAAGATATGCAACAAACTCTTTGATCTCTTAGATATAAATATTTTCAAATGACCTAGATGAAGAATATTCATGGTGGAGGGAAAATAAACTTTGTCTTTGTATGGAACCTCCTAAAAATGCCCCAAACCACTTGCTTACACAATTGAAAACTCCTAGATAGTTACCCTCCCTCTCATGCAAGCCATGGAACAACCTAAATTTGCCATGATTTCTTGGGAATATTCTATATCTATGGCCCTTTTAATGATCTTATTTGGAGTGGTCACACCTAAAATATCTCTCTAATGGGGTAACTTGGATAAGCACAAAAATGAAACAATACAAGAGACTTACGTTACTTTTAACTTTTGGCTCCTACTTGTCTTTCACATTTCACATTTTTTCATTTTTACCTTTTTACATCTAAATTTTTAGAGATTCCTCCATATTTTTTTATAAAAAAACACATTAGCTTCAAATTTTGATTTACCTAGGTAAATCCTAGTCCCTCTTGAAAATTTTCCATTTATAAATTGGTAAGCTATTGTCAGTGGTGGAAGCCTTTGCTAACTATATTGAATAGGGTCCATGAACATGTCATGAATTCCCATGTCACATCACCATGACACTCAATTTACAAATATATTTGTTTTACATTGACCTCAACATCGCTTATCTCCATACATGATTAAACTCTATTGAAATGTCTATGATCATCCTGCACCATCATATTTGCTCGTCTGAGCAAACAAATACCATAAATTTATGTTTGACTCTTTGTGGTTATGAAACTTGTCACTAACGTGTTCAACCTAAACTTTTTGAAAAATACATCTTGGTTCACACCATTAGGTCTATATGCATGGATCAATATAGACTATAAATCTTGATAAAAAATACCAAGTGTTATTTGACTGCTAGCTATATCTTTGGCCCTAAGGTTATGCCACTTAACAACCCCATGGGCTCTCTATATTTTTCTCTATCAGTCTTGTTGGGATAGCATTCTCTTACCAAGTGGTGGTCACATGTTCATGTTGAGATTTTTTGAAAGGTCATGACTTAATACATGTTGTAGTTCAAATTGTGTACCGTTGAATGCATACCATTAATCTTTGGGAACATGCTAGATCTTTAGCTTATGACCACGTATTGAATTTTAAACTATGCCATTATACCATTATATCTTTCCATTTTATCAAATGTGTATCATTATATTTCAATATATGATATTGGGCATGAATTTTTTCTTCAAAATAGTCTCTACTAATTTGAGCACCATCGTACCACATGGAAACACCTCTTTAGATCTCTAGCCCTATTGAAACTATCAAATGTTTGCTTGCATCATTGGATTTGCATAATATGCTCAAAATTTTGATCACACTCTACAAGATTGAGACTTGTCTTGCTTGTATTGGTCTTGGTTACTTTGACTTATTTAGCTTTTATCATCCATCATTAGATCATCTCCACCCAAGCAAATGCATGCTATTGGATCTACCTCTTTTTGAAATCAAATGGCTATTTGGCATGCCTTAAAATTGACATTGACATGCCTATCAAAAGACATCCATGAGACCATCATACCTATAATTCAAGAAAATTTCTTTAGGACTTTGCTTATCTTTGGGGGCCTTTGTCTTTAGGTTTTCTATCTTTGACACAATTGTCTCACAACAATTGTTGTGGGATTTTGTCTTTGGCTCTTCTACTCTCAGGCCCTCTATTTATCAAGACAATTACTTTAGACATTTTGTCTAAAATTATTTCCCTAAATAAATTAACCTTTGCACTTTTCCCACAAAAATTAAGTCTTCAACATTTTTTCATCATCATGATAATTTTTTCAGATATTTTATCCAAAACAATTTCCTTGTAGAAATTGAAATTGGCATTTTCTCTGAAGAAATTGAGCTTACACTTTTGTTGAAGGAATTTTTACTTGACATTTTCACTAAAACAAAGGAATTTTGTAATTATACCAATGGAATGACTTTTGTCAATATTTTTGTCACGGGTAAAATGCTTGAAGGTTAAGTTCCCTTTAGACATTTTATTGTGGACAAAAATTCCAAAACAACTAGGGACTTTACATTTTCCCAACATAATGTAATTTTTTTGGACATTTTATCCATGGTGAAATGCTTGAAGGAAATAGAACTTTAGACTTATTACCACAGAAAAAATGTTCAAAGGAATTCCTTTGAATCTTTTATACAAACATTTTATCCAAAACAAAATAAGACCTTGCACTTTTTCCAGATCTTCATAATTATTTTAGGCTTTTTGTCATAGACAATTTCCTTGATGGAAATAAGTCTTCAGAATTTTTATTCAAGACAAAAATCTTGAAGACCTATTTCCTTCAAACAAAGTGTTCATGCAAAAACCCCTAAAAGGGTCAAATGGAAAGACACATATTCCATGTAAAGATGAAATTAAGACTTAGCTAATTTAACATGAACTTGACCTTTGACATGAATATTTTGGAAGTAGGAATTTGGATAAGGACTTTGGCATCTATACTCGACATGGGTTAGACTGAGGAATTTATAATTGACAAAGGCCTAATGTTTTGGTGTAATTTTGGGCACTAAAAGGTAGCACAAAATATTTTATATGATTAAATATTCTCATTAATAAATGATAAATTTATAAGGGATCTAGATACATATGAGTTTACTTGTCCATGTACATTTTCATTTCGATTCAAAAGAACATTTTATGTAATTACTTACCTATATCCATTAAACAATTAGGTATTAATATATGAATGTCTTATGTTAATGATTGAAATATCAAAAAATGACATGACCCTTATTGGTAAAAACATTACAAGTTTCATATGTATCTTCTTGATACATACACAACAAATCAAAATTTTCACTCAAACATTTAAAAAATTAAAATAAAGAAATAAGAAACAAATAAATAAGGTTACTATAGGAATGTATAATGGATATTTAAACTTATTTTATGTGTTGATGATGTACACAATCTATGGTGTTCACAATGCAAAAAATGTCAAGAATAAAAGAAGAGTGTAAGTTCTTCAAAACTGGATGCAGCTTATGTATTTAGATGTTAAGATCCTCTAAGATATTAATTTTGAATGAAAGAATAATACTTTTGAAGTTTAATATTTATTAGTATTTTTTGAACATATGTTATATAAACCATCTATATAAACATACCTTGTAATGATTATTTATGGATGAAGCATGGTGTCATGTGTAACCATTAACTATCAATTAGGTTCTTTTTTTTTCAATGTATAAATCAATGAATAAAAGGTTTATTTCAAGACTTATTGTAGGTATTTAACATCAAATAAAGTTTATATATAATTAATTTATAATAATTAAATATTTATTATTTTTAATATTATTTTACTTTTTAATTTTATTTTTTATCTCGTTTTCAAAAATTTGGACATATAATGGGTGGAAGATCAATTACAATTACTAAAAGATAAACTCTCATGAAGTATATTTTTATAAACAAAGAGACATCAACCCCTTTGTTGACCATAATGGATCTTATACTTTAAATTTTATACCTATTATTGTGGATGTTATTGAAATGCAACAAATATAAAAGTTTAAATCTTTATCTTTGAATTTGGTTTTTGGGTCAAATCCATCATTTTTTTCATAATTAAAGACTTAATCAACTTATTGATGTTATTTAAATAGGTTTATTTAACTATTATGCATCATTATTTAAATATTATTACATGAATTATATTGTTTTACTATGATATAAATTTTCATTAAGTTTAAATTGGATCTACTATGCAATTATTACGCCTAAACAACAACAACAAATTAAGAGCTAGTGACCATTAAGTTCCCAAAATAAGAATTATGTTAAACTTATTGATAGATAATAAATGATAAGTTCCAAAAAATATCATCTTATTTATTTTAGATCAATTTGTTTCGAATAAATATCAACACATTAGTATATAGTAGCCACTAGGTTTCAAACATTGTTATGAAATATTTAGATTCTAAAGTAATGAGTTTTATTGATAAAAGAGGGTTGGGGGATCCTTTAGAATTTCATAAATCTCAAAAATATATTTTAAAAAAACCCAAAGGTATATACATATCATAAATTAATTAAAACCAATGACATCACCCCAAAAACCAACTTTTAATAAACAAAAAACATGAATAGATAGGGATAGTGATTTAAACTCCCAAAAAAGTTCATAAAGAGAAAAAAACATAGTCTATATAATTTATTAAGAACCATTAAAAAAATTATAAAAACATACAAAAAGATATAAAATTTAATATCTAAATAATAAAATTACAATCTTACTTCCATAACTAAACATCATCAACTTACATAACCACTAGTCCAAATTTTACAACTTTTCCCAGAAGCATTTGTAGCTACTAAACATCAAAATACATCCCTATTATTATGGGACCACAACACCATATTTTAGGAATTGTTAATTTTTGAATAATATTTTATTTTTTAATCAAATTATGCTCATTGGATTTATTTAAGGAAGAATAATTACCATTCAAGGAAGGAACTTAAATATTGGCCTGATAGACCTAAACATATGGTTATCTACAAGTAAATAAGCCTTAGGAATTCCATCAAAAATATTAGGAGCTAAACTAAGAACAAAAAAAATAAATCCTTGAGATAAATCTCACCCCCTAACATTTAATAACCATAGTTAGGATAAGTAGAGTATGACTTCTTCACAACATCCTTAGAATTTTCTAACTCTTTTGACATATAATCTACGTAATCTTGAACCATAAAGTGAAAAAGAAAATGGTAAATGAAAATTTCCCCTTTCCACCATATAAGCTACCTACCATTATTATAAAGAGTATATGCCTTTTTATTTTTGTAATTTACCCATCACAAAACATGATATGCATTTGAATGCTATAAACTCTAAATTAAGTTTCAGTACACAAATATGATACCCAATATTTAACACTATCTCTTTTAGTAATCCTATATACAAATCTATTTCCACATAAATTTTATCAAAGTCACATAGAGTGCTATACATTTTTTATATGAATCTAGGAAGGCACTTCCCTAATGTATTTCTAAATTTATTAAGGTAATAAATACTCTAAAATTATTATATTTCTAGATTGAAGCCACTAAAAAAATTATTAAAAAAAGTGTAAAAATAAAGGAACTAAGGCTTCATGCAAATAATAGATAAATCCTAGGACCAGAGACCCAAATTAAAAATCACTTATTTTTCCTCTTTTGGTTCACAAATAATTATAAAATACCCTTTAGCACAAGGATAAATGGAGAGATCAATGAAAAAAAATATTTTTTTATTAATTATAAATACAAGTATGAATATTATCCAAGGATGGACAAAACTTTTAATACCTACAAATTATCCCTTACTCATAATATAATTCCTACATATCTATCACCTCTTCCAAAATTTACTCATTTGGATCTAAAATAGGGGTAAAATTACATATGTGAATGAGATAAATTGAGACTTCACAAGAATGTTATTTTATCAAATAGCCTCATTATTAGATTCCAAAACACCCTTACTTTTAGATGGTTTTGAAAAAAGGACCCATATCTATACCTATAATATCCTTAGGAAGTTTTAGATAATTCAAACAAGATAGAGTAGATTAGAAAGTAGAAAAACATGGATGAGAGGAAGAAAAAATAGATCTACCATTAATAAAAATCCAATTATCCTCTCCTACATAAATAAATCTACCAATGAAAGCATGATAAAAGAGAGACATAAAGGATGAGTGATCATGTTGTTTCCATACCTAAATTTTTAAGAGGACCCTTACACATGATTTGATGAGGAGTTAAGAGGAGAATAATCATAGGTGTGTAAAGTATTGGAAGTGGTTGAAGACATTATTAATCTAGTCTTCAAATCAAGACCAAAATATAATACAATGTTATGATAAAAATGGAATATTATTCTTAATATTTGAGATATAGTGGTCATTGTGTTCCAAAATATGTTGTTATACTCTAAATTTTAAATATAATATATTAGTTTCTAATTGACTATGAGATGAAATTGTTGTGCATAAAAAACATAATTTAATTTGGAGATAATGATCACTAGGTTCCTAAAATCTTCATCTTGTTGTATTGGAAGAGAGCTAGCAATGAATAAGGTGAAAAATATTATATTTTTGATTTTATATTATTTCTTATATGATATTTTTTTTTAATAATATATAAAGTCATATGGATCGAGTGACCACTAGGCTACCATTATTATGTCGATTTAAATGTGAAATAAAATTCATTTGTTTCAAATTCACTCTGAGATGAAAATATTGTGCTTATATAATATGATATTTTTGGAGCTAGTGAATGCTATATTCCCAAATATTTCATATTATCATATTTTTTGAAAGATAAGGATTTTAAGGCCCAAGAAATACAATGCCATTGATTTCATGTTATTTATTAAATGTAATTATTATTATTTTTAAAATTAGATCCTATAGAGTAATGATTTCTAGTTTTCCAATGTTATGTCATTATAAATGTGAAATATATTTCATTTGTTTAAAATTCACTATAGGTGTAATTTATGTGATTAAATATCATAAACTAATTTGGAATTAGTGACTGCTATATCCCCAAAACATTCATCTTGTTATATTGGTAAAGAGATAAAACCAGTAAGATAAAAAAAATAATGATGTTTGTTTCATATTATATATTATATTTAATTATTTATTTATAAATATCAACTCTTAGAGAGATATTTATCTTAGAAAAAGGCTATGATCAGGTCTCCTAGAAATTTCTAAAGTAGATTCTAGAAAGGCCAGGATTGGACCAAGATACTAGGAAGATTATTTGGATCTGTATCAGCACTCCTAAATTTCTTGTTATCATAAATTGTGTTCCAAAAGGTTTTTTTCCTACTTCAAGAGGAATAAGATACAGATCCAAATAATCTAGTGGAAACATTGGGTAGAAGCCTATTGAAAGCTCACACTCATGGACTAATTAAAGGAATTTCAATGGCTCTAAATATAGAACCCATCACACATAAATAGTTCATTGATGACACGATCATATTAGTAAAAGCCTCTATAGAAGAATCAAAACAACTAAAATTAATTTTAAATAGTTATGAAAATATCTCTAATTAGTGTATCAACTTTCAAAAGAGATCTATTTTTTTCATTAACACTCCTCTCTTTCAGTAGAAAATATTTTCTAGAATACTATACTATCAAGTGGGAAATATGCCAACAAGCCATTTAGGCATCCCACTCTTTGAAGTAAAAAATGGATTATAAGCCTTGGAACCCACTCATTGATCATATCCAATTGAAACTAAAAGGATGGAAGGGTTACCTTCTCACTCAAGTAGGGAAATACTAGCTACTCAAGGCCTTGATTCAAAGCATTCTTATTTACCAGATTTCCATTTTTAGAATGCCTTATAAAGTGGCCACTAAAATTGAATAAATTAAAAAAAATATTCTTATGGAGGGGCACTAAAGAAAGATTTGGATATAACCTCACTGCATGGGAAAATTTTTTTCTTCTTAAAGTAAATAGAGGCCTCAACTTGAGAAGCATTAAATCTAGGAACAAAGCTCTATTGGCAAAAATGGGTTGGTAATTGATGAAGGAAAATGGTGAGTGGGAAATAATTATCAAATATAAATACTTAGAAAGAGTGGAAGAAGATGACCTCTTGTGAGAAGAAGGTCCTGAGGATGGATATACCTTTTGGAAAGATATCACCAACTACAAGGATCTCCTAAAGGAAGGTATCATATGGAAAATTAGTAATGGTGAGAAATTAACTTATGGGAAGATGACTAACTATCCTCTTCTCCATCTCCACATAATATATTTGGGTTGGTTGGTATAGAGACCTCAAGCAAAGATGGGGACCTAAAATCAAAGATTACTAGGAGATTAATGAAGGTGTAAAGTGTTGGAAAACACTCCCTTATGAAGGATTTTCAGTAGATGGATCACTATATATTTAGTCCCTGAACTTGTTGATGAGTTAGGTTTATATCCCTACCCTCTAGAAGGAAGATTACTTTATATGGGATATTGAAGATAATGGTTCCTATCAGTGGCCTCAGAGCATGCCACTAATATCAATCTAGTAAGTGAATGAAATTTCTAGAATTTTTTTTGGGTAAATTATTTGACTCCTAAAGTAAATTTTTTTTGGATAAAGACACAGGACAAAATTTTGATGGTGGATAACCTGACTAGAAAGGGACTAATTATCCACAATAGATGCCCTATATGCTAGAATATAGAGGATTAAATATATCACCTATTCCTATAGTATCCTTTTAGTTCGATACTATTTAATTAGATACTAAATAAATTCAACCTAACATGGGTCAAATTAAATAATGCCCTTAACCTCATAATGCAATGAAAACCTCCCTAGAATCTCCCCTCTCTATATTTCCTATGGAACCTAGCTCTTCTCCATTAGTTCTAGTGTGTTTGAAAATCTTGAAATGATGGCCTTTTATTAAACTAAATAAACCAACCTAAAGGGGATTTCCTTCATCTCTGCCAGGCCATTTAAAAAATTTGGAAAATTCCCCCGAAAGACAAAGAACCTAGCTCTCTTTCAACAACACAGATTCTAAATAATCGGGACATAGTTCAACATTTAAGCTCCCCCTCAAAATACATAATTTTAAAACATACAAAATGGAAGGATCCACTAGAAGGCTAGGTGAAACTAAACTTTGATGGTGCATCTAAAGGCAACTAGGCCCCATAGGCAGAGGAGGATTCATAAGGAACTCAAAAGGAGAGATGTTAGATGTTTATGTGGGACCTTTGGGGTTCCAAAAAAATCACCTTGTAGAGGCCAATGCATCCATATAGGGTATCTAGTTGGCTTCTAGACTCAATCATAAAATAATTACCCCCTCTCATACTATCAAAGAAATCATTGATGATGCCAAGAAACTCTTGAAGGGCATGACTCATATTCAAATTATTCATACCTATCATGAAGGTCATAGTGTAATAGATAAAATAAATAGCATTAGAGTAGAAATCCATACTTTAACCAACTATCATAAAGCAAGGAATGTTCCTAATAACAACCTCAAAGCCTTACAAGATGAAATTACCACTATTTGAATGGGATATCATATCACCAAATGCATGTTATATTTCATTCAAGGGTTGGATATCAAATATGATGATCTAAAATTATGATCATATGAAGAGGAATAATTTTTATAGGGTGATATCAACATGATTCCCAAACACCATTCACATTGTTCAAAATCACTCCATCTAGAACTATCCACCTACTTACCTCAACTATGTTGACACCACTTCAATGGGAAGAGATAGGGAAAGGCTTGAGCCCATATCTTGGTGTAAGCATATAAAAAGGTTTGTAAGAAACTCAAAAATGGAGGTCTCATCAATTTTAGGGTGAGAATCATAGAGCATTATTCATAAGTGGCCCAAGATTTTGTAGCATCTTGAAATAAATTCAAGGTGATAATTCGTGGCATAAAAATTACTATTATGGATGAATTATTAGGGAAGTGACCGATATGTCTTATGAAGGGAATAAGACATTCAAAGACCAAAAAAATAAATATGATCTCCTTCAATGATTTTTTTGGATGAATGAGTTTGTGAAGATCGAAAAAAAGGCTTCCCCTGGGTAGACCTTCCTTGTCATTATCTGGAAATCTGTCTCCAAGTAATGTACTATATGACCCTTGAGGGTCAATACACCCTAATATTTTATCACCATTTTTTTTTTGAATCATTTTATAGTACATAAGATAATTCTACCTTTCTTCTTGCTTAAATCTCTTCAATTCATTGATTTGTCTCATCAAGTTAACAAGACCAACCCTATCCTACACTAGGGGTTAATCCTCCTCCTCATCAAACATGGCCAAACCCTACAAGGTTAAAGGGTCCCTTGAGGGGGGGATATTTAATTGGGAAGGAATCTCAAGAGGAATTCCTAGAGAAGGATCCCACCTTAGGATCCTATCTACCTTTTGAGAATACCCCTGAAACTAGTCTTTCCAAATCCACTACTAATGACCTACCCCTCAATCTCTTCATACCTAAACCTAAGCTAATCACCCTTGATGTGGGAACTTCTGAGGAGACCACCTAGAAGGGTAAATCCATTTTTAGAGGAA
>JARHVA010007546.1:492500-540000 GCA_037957365.1 Torreya grandis | reverse complement strand
TTAGTGAATTTTATATAAATAGATTAAATTAACTTTTAAATCGATTAAAATGGATAAATCTGTACATTGTTCCATTTTATACTTAGTCATTTTTTTGGCTTTTACCTTAGCCATTTTTATTTGAATTTATTAGCCATTAGATTTTAAATCAAACACTATTGACTGGGCTTCTTTCTCTTTTCCTATAGGTACTTGACACTTTTCTTATTCTATACATTGAACTTTCATGCTTCTTGTAATATCCCCTCCAAACAGGAAATATAGCAACACAAAAAATCTGAACCAAGATATAATCGTTGTTGAATAAATTTAGAAAGATCACAATAATATAGTCTCTTAATAACAAATTACAGATTGTATCACTTGTCCTTCTAAATTATTACAATTGCAGTCCTCTAATATGCATATAAACATGAAATACAGTCTTGAAAACCCTGGCTTTGCAAATCTGGAAGTGCAAATTGAATTTTGGAAAGTCTCAGCCCTTCTGTATCGACACACAGTCGCCATCATCGGTTGATATCTCACCGACGTCGGTCTCTGTCGGTCGGATTTCTGCCGCCGTCGGTCTTCAGTCGACCGATGTCGGCCACTAAAAACCCTCTGTCTGCCGAGGTCGGTTCCTGTACTGATCTGTACGAACCTATACGGATTCTTTACGGCCACAAATTAAGCACAACTTCCCTATTTTCAACCCCTGATCTGAAATATATGTCTCTAGCACAGTAGATCTCTAGCTGTATAATTTATTGAATTAAAACATAAAGCAATAAATACCTGGAATATCTGTGATAACTTCTGTGTGAAGTTATCTCTCAAACTTGAAATTCTGTGATAACCTCTGGATGAAGCTATCTCTCACTTTGGCAATATATCAGCTGATATTCCATAGCCTCTTAATTACACACACTGAAGAGGGAACATTCTCCAATGCAAATGGAATCCTGGAACCCTAGGCTCAGTCTTCACAGAAGAAATTCTTCAAAATCAATAATCAATAGCATAATGAACAATGGCCTCCATGAGAAACCCTTATACCCTCCAAAGATATGCTTGCCCTAATTAGGGTTTCTTAAATTAGAATTAGGGTTTCTAATTTAAAATAGGCTAAATAATTAATATTTGATTAAATCAATCAAATATTAATATCTCCCTCAATACATGTCGGATCCACGAACCGATCGAAGCTAGTGAATCAAGGAGTGATTCCACACATAACCATACCACAATAAAGGCACTCCGCTGCATATCAAATATCCCTAAAAAGTAGGAGCTCAGGCCAAATGTGTCTGAAATACCCTGAATGAAAATCAAATGAAGAAATCCTGTGAATCAAAGTCGAGCCAAGCTCCATTATGACCCTCTATCCATCTTATTAGCCTACGAAGGTCGCATAATAGGCTAACCATGAACTCAGAACATGTCAATTGAAAAGGGGACATGACAATCCGCCCCTCCTGGAATTGCTTGCCCTCAAGCAATCACTGAATGACAAATCAATCAACCCACCTGGATCCCAAATGTAGTTAGGATCTCCACCACTGTCAATTAACACGAACCCCATGCCATGTCCATCCCAACTCTTATGTAATGGTGTCACATCATCTCTAGTACTAAGATAAGCACTCCAACATCCAATCCATAAATGAAAATCAGCAAGCAAACTTCGTACCTGAATAATATCTAAAACTGGGTTGTGAAGGCTAGACATAGTCATACCATCATCAACCTGTGACCCGACTGTAACAGAAAGTTGAGTCCTCACCACATGTGACAACTCCTGAACTGAACTCACCTCAAGACCAAGCTCGTCCTCATACCTCTCCTGTGTTGGTGCCAATGTGCGCTCGTCATCACCCTTAATCATGTTATGTGGTATAGGTACCTCCATCCGATGAAAAAAATAGATATCTGAAGCTGCTGCCCCGTATTGCCTTAAGAATATGTGTCGTCCCATCAACATTAAAGAGAACCTCCATGTCCTTGAGACGAAGAGTAACTTCCTCAAATGAATGAAGCCACTTCATACCCAAGACTAAGTCTATATCCCCCATGTTTACCACATAATAATCAGCCTTGAACTCATAGTTGTTCAAGCGCAATGGGAGGTCTCTAATCATACGTTCACACTTAAGAGTGTGACCATTGGCTACCTTAACTATGATGCCCTCAAAACCTTCTGTAGTGAGTCCATGCTTCTCCACAAATCTAGCATCTATGAAATTGTGAGTGGCTCCTGTATCAAGAAGGGTGATAACCTTCTGCCCTGCCAAAACTCCACGGAGTCTGAATGACTCATCTGACTATATGCTGGATATGCGGGCCTCCTGTAGGTGAAGCTCTAACTCTGCCTCTACATTAGGCCCTGAAGCCTTTGCCTCTGCCCCCTCAGCACTATTATGCTGTTCGGAATCCTCAGAATCTGACTCCTCATAATATATCCACATCATACGATTCGCCTTGCCCTTAGGCCTCAAAGGACAATCGTGATGGATATCATATGGTCCTTTGCAGTAGAAGCAAAGCTTCTTCTTGCGTAGATCATTAAGCGCCTCACGATCCAAAGGTGGTGCTATTGGATTGGCCTTTGAATCATTTTTAACTCCGGATTTATCTATGTTAAAATCCGGTCTCTCCGTATCCCCGTGGGAGTGCTTATGGTCTCTAGAAGAAGAAGTACCTTTGGCGATAAATTTATTGGATGGGGCTGCCATCTCCATATCACGTGCCTTCTTCATAGCTAGCTGTAATGAAGGAGGATCAAAGGCTTTGATCCAAACCCTCAATGGCTCTGTCAATCCCTCTATGAAGAGAACTACCAATCTACGCTCTGAAATATTGGGTACCATGACTGCTAATCTCTGAAACTCACCAATGAAGGACTCCAAGTTACCTATTTGTCTCAACTGTGCCAGATCCCAAAATTAAACCTTGGGATCTCTCCTATGAAATTGCTCAACCAATCTATCCACAAAGTCCTAGTACTCTGTTACCTGATTATGCTGAAGTGTTACCATACCATGGTACCACCAATCATGTGCTACTCCATCCAAGTGCAAGGTGGCGTATTTGATGGCATCTATCTCTGACATTGGTCTCAATGCCAAAAAGGTGTCAAGCTTATGAATCCAAGCTTGAGCTGTCATCTTACCACTGCCGTCAAAAGTAGTCAAAGAAAGCTTACCAGTAGCCTTCTGCAGCTCACTGAATTGAACTCTAGGCCTCCTGTCCTGTCTAGCCAATCTATAGTGCTCTCTCCTCAAATTGACAAAATGATCAAAGGTTGTTCTCTCTTGGATATGAGGAGGTAATAAGTCCCACTCATCATTTGCAGCCATGTAAACATCTGCAAATGAAGAATTCCCTGCCTCCTCCTCTGCTGGTGCCTCTAGTTCTTCTTGAACAAATGAAGGGCATGTAGGTCTATCAGCTATTTTGGAGTGAGTCTGTTGTGGTCTCTGATTAACTGTAGCACTCCTGTCATCTCTCTGGTCCCTGTTCTGTCCATCAGGTGCATTCATTCTCTCTATCATGGTCATAAGTCCCTGTAGTGTCTGAGCCATCTGCTGTTGGCTTGTCATCATAGCACGCTGAAACTCTCTGGTGGCCTGATCAGCATCATACCTGTGGCCCCTGGGTGGGCTGCCCTCACGTCTGTCACTCATGATGATCGGTCTCTGATCTAACAACTGGGTACCTTCAAGCAAGGCTCGGCTGCGTGTGTTATACCTGTGTGGTCCCAACTCTTGTGGCTGCATAAGATCTATAGACCCTTAGGCTGGCAGGATTTAGCTCTGATACCACTGTAATATCCCCTCCAAACAGGAAATATAGCAACACAAAAAATCTAAACCAAGATATAATCATTGTTGAATAAATTCAGAAAGATCACAATAATATAGTCTCTTAATAACAAATTACAGATTGTATCACTTGTCCTTCTAAATTATTACAATTACAGTCCTCTAATATGCATATAAATATGAAATATAGTCTTGAAAACCCTGGCTTTGCAAATCTGGAAGTGCAAATTGAATTCTGGAAAGTCTCGGCCCTTCTGTGTCGACACACAGTCGCCGTCGTCGGTCGATATCTCACCGACGTCAGTCTCTGTCGATCAGATTTTTGCCATCATTGGTCTTCAGTCGACCGATGTTGGCCACTGAAAACCCTCTGTCTGCCGAGGTTGGTTCCTGCACTGATCTGTACGAACCTGTACGGATTCTGTACGACCGCAAATTAAGCACAACTTCCTTGTTTTCAACCCCTGATCTGAAATATATGTCTCTAGCACAGTAGATCTCTAGCTGTATAATTTATTGAATTAAAACATAAAGCAATAAATACCTGGAATATCTGTGATAACTTCTGTGTGAAGTTATCTCTCAAACCTGAAATTCTGTGATAACCTCTGGATGAAGTTATCTCTCACTTTGGCAATATATCAGCTAATATTCCACAGCCTCTTAATTGCACACACTGAAGAGGGAACATTCTCTAATGCAAATGGAATCCTGGAACCCTAGGCTCAGTCTTCACAAAAGAAATTCTTCAAAATCAATAATCAATAATCAATAGCATAATGAACAATGGCCTCCATGAGAAACCCTTATACCCTCAAAAGATATGCTTGCCCTAATTAGGGTTTCTTAAATTAGAATTAGGGTTTCTAATTTAAAATAGGCTAAATAATTAATATTTGATTAAATCAATCAAATATTAATATCTCCCTCAATACATGTCGGATCCACGAACCGATCGAAGCTAGTGAATCAGGGAGTGATTCCACACATAACCATACCACAATAAAGGCGCTCCGCTGCATATCAAATATCCCTAAAAAGTAGGAGCTCAGGCCAAATGTGTTTGAAATACCCTAAATGAAAATCAAATGAAGAAATCCTGTGAATCAAAGTCGAGCCAAGCTCCATTATGACCCTCTATCCATCTTATTAGCCTACGAAGGTCGCATAATAGGCTAACCATGAACTCAGAACATGTCAATTGAAAAGGGGACATGACACTTCTTGGTAGATTCAACCCATTTGAAAAAATATTTTGACACTTAGTCATTTTTTTGATTTTACCCAGAGTGACGTGCTACATTCCTACTCAGAGGGACTTAGTTGATTTCAAAATGTTACCTAAGGACATGTGGCACTTTTATATTGATTCAAAAGACTTAGCCTATTCTATAAAATAAGTCCTAGTGCTATGTGCTAATCACTTGATAGTCCTAGGCCTATTCTAAAATGACTTTTGACACTTAGTCAGTTCTTTACTTTAAGGATTGCTCAGTGTAGACATTTAATTCCTAACACCATTTGTGTTGAAATTTTAAATCTTACTCAATTTGCACCCAAATGCATAATTTAAGCCTAAATCACTAAAAATAGGCTAAATGTTTTAAGATTATCATATACAAGTGATGATTAGGCTAATGTATCCTTAAATGGGGAAATGCATTCTATGTGATTCCTAAATTTATCAATTAATTTCAATTCAAAATGATAATTTTTCCTTTTTTGCTCTAGGTCACTCTTTTTTTCTAATTCATTAACACATGTCACATACGTTTATTATTTTGTGTCAGTAACATCCTAAATGGAAATATGGTTCAAACACATCTAACATCACCTTCCAATTCTTCTTGATTAAAATTATAACCTAGTAATATGAATTTATAATCATTTTTATTAATTGAGCACCAATTTCCTAAGAATTACACTAAAATTTATTAAACAAAATTAATCAATTTTAGTGAAATTATTTACAAATTGGTGCTCAATTAATCAAAATGATCAAAAATTCATATTACTAGGTCATAATTTGAATCTAAAATAATTTGAAGGTGATGTTAGATGTGTTTAGATCACATTCCCATTTAGGATGTTGTTAACACAAAATAACAAAGGAACATGACATGTACTAATAAATTAGAATAAAAGAGTGATCCAGAGCACAAAAGGCAAAATTTTCATTTTAACTAAAAATGAATTGATCAAAATTAATAATCACATAAAATAAATTACCCTATTTAGGGATACAATATCCTAAATCAACACTTGTTTATGACAAGCTCAAACCATTTAGTGCATTTGAGTGTAAATCGAGTAAGATTGATAATTTCAACACAAATGGAGTTAGGAATTATATGTCTACATTTTAGCCATGTTTGAGAAGGTTTAGTGAGACATTCAAGTGAATTAACATATTTTCAAAGAAAAGAATTGTTAAGAAGAAAATTGAAAATACCCATGATGCCCCCTCAAGAGGACATACTAGGATGAAAGAGAAGGATGGACTCTCAAAAAAAGGGAAAATGAAAGATTAACCTATGGAATCGATCACATCCAGATGATCTAATTCTTGCATGCATGATTACCATCAATGATCAAAATATATTTAGAGGTATAATAGGCCCCAAAGATGGGGGGAATGGGAAGGATTCAATCCAAACATATAAGAAACACACTTTGAATGTACCCAATTTGAGTGTGTAAGATACGTGATTATGACATTGATCAATCTCGTGGCAAGTTGCACACTAAAATAGTGCCATCATGGGCAGTAGTGTGGAGAAATTAGAATTCGAGGAAAAATGAGAACATGGTCTCCAAATAAATGATAATAAGAAGTTCCCAAGTAGGTCACATTTGATTGTGATAAGATAGTTGTACCCTAGAAGGGCTAATTTTGATCACTGATAAAGAATAAATAATTGCTTGCTCCTATAGGGCTGATTTAGATTTGTTAACTGGTTCAAATGTTATACACCATCATGGGTAAGCTCAAGAATATAGCCTATTAAATAGATTAAATATTAGTGGGTGCAAAGATAGATGTGATGGTGGAATGACTATGAAAAAGACCAAAAAAACCATGCATACAATAATGCACAAAAGGATGAAAGAGATGAAAAGAAGATGAAATATTGTTGAGCTAACCTAAGATACATCATGTATCCAACTACCTACATAGTCTAAATGGACCTCAAGCCAATTTAGTTCATCCGAAATTGGGAGAGAATGGAATGAAGAATGATGAAAACTAACCAAGATTTGATTAGACTCATGATGTATGCAAATACATTCACGTCTAAGCATAGAGTCAAGTGTTAAACCTACTAAGCCTAGTTTATGCATAGTGATCATGATATCTATTCATCAGGGTTGTGTTAACATTAAAACTTGAATCAAGAGCACAAAGTGATTGCTATAGAAAAATAAATTAGGCATCATAAGTATGAATAAC
The DNA here is from genome assembly GCA_037957365.1 of Torreya grandis. Lineage (NCBI taxonomy): Eukaryota > Viridiplantae > Streptophyta > Pinopsida > Cupressales > Taxaceae > Torreya > Torreya grandis. The sequence continues at coordinate 532,746 of JARHVA010007546.1, read as the reverse complement.
TCATAATGAAATTTCATTTCAATTGCACAAAGCCAATTCAAATGTGAATACACATAACTAAAGATAATGGTAAAATAATGACCAAAACTAGAATTATAGACATTTACATTTAAACAAAAAAGCAAAGACAAAGAAAAGATAAACATAAATGAACCTAACTTAAAATAAATATATGAGAAATCAAGATTTAAGTAAGAAAAATAATGTTTAAAAACAAAATAATAACAACTTAATAACATGAGATCAAGATATAAAGAATCAAGACCAATGTAGACCATCAATATGTTCTTGAAAATAAAAGAGAAGAGAAAAATAAAATAGGGAAGCACAAGACAAAGGTGAGACAAGAAGTAATAAAAGTAGAAAAGAAGAAGAAATAAATGAAGAGATAAGAAAGCACAAATAAAAAATAAAGAAAAAAAAACAAAACACCAATAAAACTCAAATAAACACACATAAACAAATACCAAGTTAGTGTGGTTTAAAAATAATTGTTCATGGACATGTAGTAGAGGCATTACTTTCCACCGTAATGTAACAAAGAATAAGGATATAAAATTTGTTCCTTTATTAAAGAGGAACAATGGTAGAATAAATTGGGAAGATAATAAAAGGAAGGGGGTTGGCTGAGATGACTCCAAATATACAAGACAAATGGATGCTACCTAGTTTATGCATAGTGATCATGATATCTATTCATCAGGGTTGTGTTAACATTAAGACTTGAATCAAGAGCACAAAGTGATTGTTATAGAAAAATAAATTAGGCATCATAAGTATGAATAACTCATAATGACATTTAATTTTAATTGCATAGAGCCAATTCAAATGTGAATACACATAACTAAAGATAATGGTAAAATAATGACCAAAACTAGAGTTATAGACATTTACATTTAAACAAAAAAGCAAAGACAAAGAAAAGATAAACATAAATGAACCTAACTTAAAATAAATATATGAGAAATCAAGATTTAAGTAAGAACAATAATGCTTAAAAACAAAATAATAACAACTTAATAATATGAGATCAAGATATAAAGAATCAAGATCAATGTAGACCATCAATATGTTCTTGAAAATAAAAGAGAAGAGAAAAATAAAATAGGGAAACACAAGACAAAGGTGAGACAAGAAGTAATAAAAGTAGAAAAGAAGAAGAAATAAATGAAGAGATAAGAAAGCACAAATAAAAAATAAAGAGAAAACAACAAAACACCAATAAAACTCAAATAAACACACATAAACAAAAACCAAGTTAGTGTGGTTTAAAAATAATTGTTCATGCACATGTAGTAGAGGCATTACTTTCCACCGTAATGTAACAAAGAATAAGGATATAAAATGTGTTCCTTTATTAAAGAGGAACAATGGTAGAATAAATTGGGAAGATAATAAAAGGAAGGGGGTTGGCTGAGATGACTCCAGATATACAAGACAAGTGGGTGCTACCTAGTTTATACATAGTGATCATGATATCTATTCATAAAGGTTGTGTTAACATTAAGACTTGAATCAAGAGCACAAAGTGATTACTATATAAAAATAAATTAGGCATCATAAGTATGAATAACTCATAATGACATTTCATTTCAATTGCATAGAGCCAATTCAAATGTGAATACACATAAGTAAATATAATGGTAAAATAATGACCAAAACTAGAGTTATAGACATTTACATTTAAACAAAAAAGCAAAGACAAAGAAAAGATAAACATAAATGAACCTAACTTAAAATAAATATATGATAAATCAAGATTTAAGTAAGAACAATAATGTTTAAAAACAAAATAATAACAAATTAATAATATGAGATCAAGATATAAAGAATCAAGATCAATGTAGACCATCAATATGTTCTTGAAAATAAAAGAGAAGAGAAAAATAAAATAGGGAAACACAAGACAAAGGTGAGACAAGAAGTAATAAAAGTAGAAAAGAAGAAGAAATAAATGAAGAGATAATAAAGCACAAATAAAAAATAAAGAAAAAACAACAAAACACCAATAAAACTCAAATAAACACACATAAACAAAAACCAAGTTAGTGTGGTTTAAAAAATAATTGTTCATGCACATGTAGTAGAGGCATTACTTTCCACCGTAATGTAACAAAGAATAAGGATAGAAAATTTGTTCCTTTATTAAAGAGGAACAATGGTAGAATAAATTGGGAAGATAATAAAAGTAAGGGGGTTGGCTAAGATGACTCCAGATATACAAGACAAGTGGATGCTACCTATATAATTCCATGAATGCATGTTCCAAAATAAAATTTAGGCCAAATGTACTTCTCCTAGGAAGTGGGATAGAATAAAAAGGTGATGACCAAAACATATGATTAATGTTATAGAAGAAAAGGGAAGACTTGACAAATGTGACTAGTCTTGCTAAAAAGACAAGTGGAGGGATATGATGACTTGTGAAATGGTAAGCCAATGGGACTTAATTTGTTTCAAAATGGCAAGATCATGAGACAAGATGACTTTCATAATAGAAATTCAGTAGGATAAAATGGTAAGAGCATGAGGATCAAAATGTAAAAAAGTGTAAGATAATGTTTTTATTCTTTTGTAGATAGTTTTTTAATGTTTTTTTTGTTTTAGGATAAAATATGTATAAATGGGACCAACTAGTCAAGGAGACACTCATCCGAGAGTAGAAAATCCAATAAATAGCTAAGCTAGCTATAATAACCCTCATGAATATAAATAACGTATCAAGGAACTAAATTAGAATTCCAATAATAGCTAAAGGTAGCTAAAATGACACATGTTCATAAATTGATAAGGGTGAGGATCCTAAAAAGATAACAATGTTCACTAAAGAGCAGAAAATGTAATATAGAATAATATACAGTGTAAAATCAATCTAAGGAACCATCTAGTAGGTAAAGATCTTGAGATGAAAAGGTGTCCTTGTTCACTTGTCTATAGAAGAAGCTATGAAATACTATTTTGGTGAACTATTTTGTAGAAATAGCATTGAAAGTGTTCATAATGTGTATGAGACATAATCAAGATCATAATTAGTCAAGGGACAAAAGTGTTTAGGTTACAACAAGCCCAAGACATAACAAATAATATGGGTCTCAAAGAGATTAGTCCAAAGAATAGGGTCTAATAGATGGGTAATCCAGGCTAGGATAAATAATGAGGTTATCAAGGAGAATGGTCCAAATAATATGGTTCTTAAATATAATGACACAAGGTAGGATAAAATGTGTTTATAGTACCAATGGTTTAAAATATTTCACTATCTAGAGTCGTGAAAGTAATAAATAGGGCTCATGTGAGAGTAGTCCAGGGTAGTATAAAATGGTAAGATAAATTTAATTTAGTCCAAGTTGCCCCTAAGTAAGGATATTGTAAATAATGATTCTAAGCTAATCATGCATAGAACTTATTAAGGTGTATGATGTTCATGGGCTCTAAAAGGTCTTCACCATTGGGTTTAGCCAGTCTATATGCCCTTGATCCATAGTTTATATTCAGCATTAGGGGCTCTAGCCTAATTTTTTGGGACTCTACTTTAACCAAAAGGATTAGGGGCATAGACACATCACCCTATTAGTTAAAGTAGAGTCCCAACCAATTAGGCTAAAAGTTACCTTTTTTCTTACATTTAACATTTGTGTTCTTTTGTTTCTCTTTCAAGACTAAATCACCAATCTCAAAATCCTAAGGGAGAATGCACTTATTTTAGATTCTCTATAATCTATTTTGATAGTCGATCAAGTTTTCTATGGAAAACAAACACTTACCAGCAATAATTTCTAATTATTAAACTTTAAGACTTTATAGTCCTTGTCTTCAATACTCTCTAGCGATACTCATAATGATGGTAACTCAATTTGGATTAGGATAATATATTTTGTGCCATACACAAGGGAATATGGAGTGGATCTTATTGGGGTTTGATTACTAGTTTTGTTGGCCTAGATGGTAGGAAAAATTTGGAAGTGACAATTATAGCCAATATCATTGACAATCTTTTTTAAAATGACTAAAATGGTCTTGTTTGATGCCTTAGCTTGTTTATTGCCTGGGGGGTTATATGGAGTTGATTTCTTGTGATTGATCTTAAATTTTGCACAAAGGGATTTTACATCTCAATTTACAAAGGATCCACCATTATCAAATATAAGGTAAGTTGGGATGCCATATCAACAAATGATATGGTAATGGATGAACTTGGCTATCTACTTTTAGAAAAAATAAGTAAGAGGAATGGCCTCAATGAAATTAGTAAAATACGTAGTAGCAGTCTAAATATGCTTATGCCCATCTTAAGATGTTGGGTTTATTTTCTTGATGAGATTGAGGCCCCATGTTGAGAATGACCATGGTGTTGTGATCAGATGTAGTTGTAAAGAGTGTGCATGTATCAAATTTCCAAGCTGCTAATAATGAATGCACTTATTTACATAATTTCAAGCATTGATATCCATTTTTGGCCAATAATATCCTATTATAAGGAGATTCTTTGCTAATACTACACCATTGGTGTGGGCCCCACACATTCTTTCATGAACCTCCCTTAACACCAACTTAGATTATCTTGACGATAAATAACAAAAAAACATTTCATCATAGCCTTTATGATAAATAATGTTTCCAAGGAGGGTATAACATGATTAATGGTGAAGGAATAGTTTCTATTGATTATTGGATAACCCAATTGGGAAAACATGATTATGGAAGTAGTTATACAAGTCTTGGAACCATGGTAAGTTAGGTGTGGAATTGGGACAAGTAATGGCACATACATTTTCTAAATATATTATAATATGTGTAAGCTAAAGAATATTCTCAATAAAAAATTGATACTCTTTAGCACTACCATAGATCTATATCATATAAATAATCATTGCCATTGCATCAACTGATCTATTATTGGCCCTTAGAACTTGTTCAAGTTGTAGAGTTCTAAAATGACCTTTGAGATTATCAATAATTTTCTTGTGAGGAAAAAGCTTGTCATCTATAATATGATAATAATTAGTGGCTTGATTGATGATTAATTGGGAATCACCATATACTTTTAAGCTCTTAATATCTCACTATATGGAAAGGTGAAACCTTGCAATCAATGCCTCATACTCAGCATATTGTTTGTATAATGAAATAGTATATTAAATTCTTTCAGAATCATATCCCTTTATGTTGTAATCAATAATATGTCATCTCTAGATCTGTGGGATGTAAAGGATCCTTTAAAAGATAGATTCCATTATCTAGGTTCATATGATGCTTATTCTATTATCATAATAAAATCACCTAGAAAGTTGAATTTCAACAATCGAGTATATGTGATAAGGGATTCTACAAGTTGATCAATAATAACTTGGCCCTTGATTGATTTTTAATTATGATACTTAGTGTTGAATTCACTAAGGAGAATGACCCATTTAGCCATGCATCCTTGAAGAACTACTTTAGATAATAAAAAATTGAGAGGATCCACCTTGGCAATGAAAATAACTTTGTTGTTTAGTATATAATGTCATAACTTTTGGGTAGTAAACACCATAAATAAACATGCCTTATAAATAGTTATATACTTATGCTCATAATCCACTGGAGTGCAGATCAAATAATAAACTGCATGTTCTTTATCTTGATCATCATGTTGGGAAAAAAGTGCCTCTAGTATATTCTCTGTTATTAGTAGGTAAAGAAGTAGTGGTCATCCAGGTGTTGGTGATATCAAGAGTGGTGGATTGGCCAAATATGTCTTGAGTTTTGCTAATTCTATTTGACAATCTTCATCCCATTGAAATGCAATCCATTTATTCAAAAGATGGGTAAATGGGTGGTACTTATCTAGAAATTAAGAAATGAACTTGTGTATAGATTAGATATTTCCTTATAAACTTCACAAATATTTAAGATTATTTGGTGGAGGCATTTACATAATGGCCTTGACTTTGGTAGGGTCAACTTTTATCCCTCTTTATGGTACAATAAAAAGCCTATAATTTCCCTAAAGTGATGCCAAAAACGTATTTTTTAGTATTGAAGCAGATTTTATATTCATGAAGCCTCTCAAAGATTCTTCATAGAATGTAAGGATGTCTAGTTCTTGTTCTTGATTTTGATATTATATCATCAACATAGTCCTAAACAATATCATGAATCATGTTACGGAAGATGACAGTCATGGAATGTTGATATGTGGCTCTAGCATTCTTCAAGCCAAATGGCATGATTTAGTAATAAAATATTCCCCATTGAGTGGTGAATGTAGTCTTTTATTGATCTTTTTGGGATATCTTAATCTAATTATATTATTAAAATCCATCCATTAATGACAACATCTCATACCTAGAAGTTGATTCAATGATCATACCAATGTTGGGTAGAGGAAAATCATTTTTAGGGCATGCTTTGTTGATATCTCTAAAACCTATAGAAATAGGTATACCTGGGGTCTTTTTACTCACTGGGACTATGTTTGAAATCCATTCAGATTAGTCCAATGGTCTAATGAAACATTCTCCCAACAAATTTTCTAGTTCTAGTTTAACTAATAGGGTGATGTGTGGGTGCATCTTCCTCAATTTCTACTTAACTAGTTTGGCATCAGGATGAACAATAAGGTGATACATAACCAAATCTGTGTCTAAGCCTAGCATGTCAGAGTATTCCCATGCAAAGATATCAATATAATCCCTTAGGAGGGATATAATATGTTCATATTCTAAATTAGTAAGGTAAGCTTTAAGATAAACAATGGGATATAAAATGTTGACATTCAATTCATAACACCATTTGTGTTGAAATTGTCAATCTTACTCCATTTTCAAACAAATGTATAATTTAGGAAAAATCACTAAAAACATGCTAAATGGTTCAAGATTTTCATATATAAGTGCCAATTTAGGCTAATGTATCCCTAAATGGGGTAATGCATTTTATGTGATTCCTAAATTTGATCAATTTATTTTGATTCAAAATGATGATTTCACCTTTTTGTGCTTTAGATCACTCTTTTATTCTAATTCATTAGTACACATCACGTACCTTTGTTATTTTGTGTTGGCAATATCCTAAATGGAAGTATAGTTTGAATGCATCTAAAATCACGACCTAGTAATATGACTTTCTAATCATTTTGATTAATTGAGCACCAATTTCTAAAGAATTGCACTAAAATTTATTACTCTTATTTAAGCTAATTAATTCAAATAAATAGCTTAATTGGATTTTCCATGAAATTTATTGATTATTTCATTATTGGAAATTGATTCTCAATATCTGCATCACCTAGTGACATGATCTATGGGGTGGTATCCATAAGCCATAAATGCAACAAATATCATGTTTATGGGCACCTATGCCTAATTAATGCCCCTTCATCTCAAATCATTATGAGTATATTTATGGATTTAATTACAAATATTAGATTAATTCATGGCCACACATCTCAATCTTGAGATAAATAGTCATGGTTGATCTTAACCCATTTAGAAAATATATAAATATAATGGGATAAAACATAATTTCTTAAGCTAAATTATTTTAGACTTATAAAGTAAAATTATATCTAGAACCTTTTATGTGGATCATTGTATTTTATTTACAAGCTTCATTTGATAGGCATATAATAGAGGTTTTATATCTTGATCCTAGGTTATGCATAGTGATCTTGAGACAATGGAGGAGCTTGGCATCCATTGTTGACAAAGACAAGAACACTAGATCAAGGGGGAAAATATGCTTGGAGCCACTCTTAAATGGTGGAATTGTTTGAGAAGGTAATTGGTATCACTTTCTTTCAAATTGTCTTTCATTATCATTTCCAAACCCTGTTTGAATAGGTTGGCTTAGATTGTCAATTCTTATACATTCTTTTGTGAGTTTTAATGAATAGTGTTTGAATTAATCATATTTGTAATCCAGTCCTACACTTAGTGGGGTAATGGCATCATCAATGCTATTTACTAGTGGGTTAATGGGATGATGCCACATGGCATAATATCACTACTCCACTACCTTATAGATTTTCATAATAGTGTAATGCTTTTGGGCTAGTAAGTTAGTGAGATGATGCCATGCGACATCATCCCACTACTTTGATATCTTGGAGATTATCATATAAAGTGCAAAACCTATGGGTGAGTGAGATGATGACGTATGGAATAATCTTGCTACCTCACTCTCTTAGAGATTTTTGTACAAGATAAAAATGATGTTAGAGCTCTAGGTAATTAGGTCAATGGGATGATGCCACATTTTAAAATTCTATTATTCAAATATATTAGGGTAGTCTGTGCAAATAGAGTAGTATTTAAGGGTAGTGGGGGAGTGAGATTGTGATACTTGGAAAAATCTCATTTCATCATAGAATGAATAAGTAGCATGTGCATTTAAAGTCACATTTTAGAAATGGAAGAGTGAGGAAATGTTATATAAAAATGGCCAATCAGAGCAAATGACACATTGGATGTGTAGCCAATAAGTACCAACTGAATGATTATGACCCATATGACAAACAAAATCATTAAAATCTGAAATTTGATTACATATTCAATTTGATTCATATAATCAAGTTGCATATATATATCTTAGCAAGAAATTATTAGAAGGTGGTGGAATTAAATGCAAATATAATAAATAATATTAACCAAACATGGTGTGTATATTCAGATCAAACATATATCATAAAAGACAAACTCAAGCTTAAAGAGGTGGGACAATTGATTGCACAGAATCATGGGTGACTAGTAGTCATGATGTAGTCTTAAACACTTTCATTTTACAAAATTTAGTTGAGGCATGGTTCAATTACACAAATTATGGGCATGCATTACATTTTTCATAGGTTTCAAACCACCTGTTTAACCTCATTACCTTAACCAACACTAATTATTTTAACTCCCCATTAGTGGGTAAATTCAAATTTTAATTAGAATTCATATTTTAAACTGTTCATGCCTACATGCCTATATAATATCAACTTATCGATGTAATAAAGGGTGATAATTTTTAAGACTAAGAGAGTTATGCTTGGACTATTCTTTTAGGATTAAAGGAGACTACGCCTGGTTAGCTCCTTTTAGATTATAAGTCAGAGTAGTGGACCAATCATTTTTTTCCTTTCATGCTTTTCCCTACTTTATATAATTGTTTTTTGAGTCAAGTCTATTTGGAATCTGAGTATGTAGCTCACTAATCATTTGATAAATCCCAAATTATCCTTAATAAAAACATATTTAATCTAATTTTTTTTCCATGTGATAAACTTGGTTTGCACATGTATGTGGTGTCTCTATTTTCTTCTTTGGCTCTACTACTTCATTCCACAAACTCTTGCACCATCCTTAGTTGTATGTGTGCTAAATATGGCTCAAATAAGGATTGATCTACATAAAAATTCATGTAATCAATAAAACCAAGCTAAATGATATTAAAAAGTGGAATCTTTTTCTATTTCTCCCTATCCTTCTATCTTTTTTCCTTTTCTTATCATTATGTTAGCCTAGAGTAGGTTAGTTTCTTAGTTGAGGTCTAAGTTTAAATTTTATCTTGATTGAATGCTCTTATCTATTTCTCATTTATGCATTGCTTAACTTATAAGCAATAGATGTTTTCACTTTGAATCAAAAGTTTATTCATACATAAATCATTTTGGCTTGTTCTTTAGGCATGAGATCTTCTCATTTAATGCATATGAAATAACCTAAGATACAAACTAAAGACCATTGGTATGGTATGGTCACAATGAGCTAATTGGGTTAACCTACATACCAAGACCAGGTAACTAAAACCTTGGGGCTATTTATTCACACATGTCTCATTCTAGGATAGGAAGGGATTAATAACCTCTCCCTAAATTGGCATGTCAAAAGACCTCACAACATTGGTTAGCCTAGTTATTTTAAAGTTTCTTAAACTAGAAAGCTTATTGGTTAGCATGTCAAATTGGAATAAATGGTGTATTTCAAACTTTTCTTGTCTATAATTAGTTAGCCTAGTTATTTTAAAGTTTCTTAAACTAGAAAGATTTTTATCTAAGTCTTTAAATGGCTTTATCTTGTCTAGGAAGATGTAGTTGTCATATGAACATTCTAGGACCTTCCCATGTCTTGCCCAAGAACTTCCACAAATTTTGTGTAAAATATATCCATAAGGGTGCATCACAACATGGGACATCTTTGAGGCCTATTCCTTAACCATTTTAATGTTACCATTGACCCTTTTGTCTTGTTCTACAAATTTTCCATAGTTCATAAAAGGCCTAATGATCAAACTAGTGTATTCAACCATAGATTACATGAAATATACATTAATTAGTAGGACCCTTTCCTCTAAATAAAGTATGCAACAATTAGGTTATATCTCCAAGCTTTGGATCCTCTAATTCCAATGTTCATTAAGATGAAACCCCTTTAGTCTCTCCTTATTAGCATTGGTCTACCAAGAGGCTATAGATGTGGAGTAACAAGTAATGAATTAGGGTATTTATACCCAAAATAATATAAGTAACATTCCCACAAGTTAACCCATGAACTAATATGCACCTTAAAATGAAGCATTGCCCCGAGTCTTTATCTAGCCAAACATTTTAATGACAAATGAGTCTTTTTTGTTTATTTAACTCATCCGACTCAGTTTTTTTATATAATCAGTAGGTTTTTATTATAATTTTATTGATTCAATATATTTAGGTAATGTTATAAATCAAGTACCATTTGTTATAGGAGATAATCAAGAGGTAATGCATAGTCCAAGATATGAATATACATATCCCTACACCCCATATAGATTATTAATCTATCTAAATCACTAAATTAGAACAAATCATGCACACATAAGACATCCCATATTATAATCATGATTCATTATTTTAAGGCTAAAATAGTAATGATGATGAATCCAAATAATTGTAAAAGTTAGCCTAATGGCTAAAAATAAAATTGACGAGAAGCTATCCACATAAATTGAACAAACAAACATCTCTTATTATCAGTCAAAAGAATAATTGGAGGGGTTAGAGATATTAGATGAGGAAGATGAATATTATGCATCTAAATCATTCTTACCCTTGATTATTAATACCTATTTTAATGTAATGATCTAAGATGGTCAACATTTATGTGGCAGTAATGAGACTTCTTACATCAACAATAGGGAACGGAGTAAAAGAAGGAAACTAAGAAAGAAGAGGTTATTAATCTAAGGAGAATGACCCAAAAGATTTAAAATTTTATGATATCTTTCCTCCATTCAACCTAACCTAAAAATAATTTGATAGTACCCAAACATTCCTCTTAGTAGAATATGCAGTTAAACTAGCAATGAGAATTAAGCATATAGTGACTTGAATGAAAAAATAATGCAAATGGAGATATGGGATAAGGGTAATCTAATTTAGCCTAGATCTCCACATACTCTGGCCATTGATGAAAAATTTAGAAGGTATCTGGTAGAGAAGGACATAAACCATTCCCATGCCTTTTCGATGATAATGACAACAAAGGGGATGCTTCCATAACATCCATGACAATTAAGAAGTAGCTGCCAAGTGACTCATCTATTGGCTATCATTAATGACATGCCACTTGCAAGTTAGATCTTCTAATCACTTTGGTATGTATGATTACCCAAACTTATACCTCATTTTAGTACAATGTATGGGTTGAATTATTTTTTAAACCCTATCCCTCATGGTTTCTGCAATCTAGAGACAAGCCTAATGGAAAATTTGACAGTTCTACTTTATTTGAGTTGCATGAAAATAAATTTAATAAATATTTATGGGATAGTGTTTTACATCATAGAGGATAACACAAAATAAAGTAGGTGTACCCTCTACCTTTATTAAAATACTAAATAATTATGTTTTTGACTAGCTTAGGCATGTATTTGCTTAAACATTTCCTATGAATAATTTGTCTTTTCCCTTCCCTATTTTTTTCCTTTTCTTTCCTTTTTGCCCTTTGTTGTTAGAATAGGTCTGCTTTGTTTATTTTATACTTTTCTTGTTGGTTTTGTCCCTACTATTTTTAATTTTAATTCCCTTGTTAATCAAAGAAATAAAATGAAATGCCGTTGAAGGTAACATATATGGTACTCAAAGAACTTAATTGTAATTTTACTCAAAAATCTTATGTGAACTATTATTGTTGCTATGATAATTTCATTAATTCTAAAGGTCAATGATTTGTCAGAAATCTAGAACAACATACTCTGATTCCATTGTTAGGATCTAGGAAGCACAATCGATTACCAAGTAACTAAACATGCAAAAATATCTAGAAGCAATAAGTAACTAGAATAAAAAACAACACAGAATATGAGAGACAATACCCAATTGTATTAATACTCTTCTAGAAGGAAATACAACAAAGAATATGCCACAGTCTTCTTCCTTACACACCTCTAGGGCTCACACACCTCTAGGGCATAAACAATAATTCTCTTCAAGAGCTCACTCTCTCCCTTATGGTCCCAACACACAACTCAAACATAGAGTTGGTGTTCACCTCCAAATAGTCAGTATCCACTAATGCCAGTACACAAGTACTCCATGTACTTCAAGAAGATCTCCCATGAACTTGCAACAACCTACAACTCAAATTATCTTACTTTTGGAAGGATCTACCTTGCCTTCCTCTATGCTCTATGACTGAGTACACATCATACTCCAAGTAGATCTCTCCTGATCTTGCTACCTATTGTGTTGTTGTCACCTTGATCTTGTTGCCACCTGTAGATCTCCTTTGACCTCGCACACACACACACCTATAAATCAATGATCTTACTTACACATGTAGATCTCCAAATGTGGCCTTGCACACTTGCCAACCAAGATCCTACATACATGAAGAACCCTTCTGATTCTCCAAACCAGCACCCACACTTGGCACTATTGTGGAACTAAGAGGAGATACCCTTGCTCTCTTCACACACAGAAGAAGCTAATCAAGCTCAACTCTAAACTAGCACAAATTACAATACAACCCATGAGTCTATTACATAGATCTCATGCAAACAATAATTAGACACCTAATTATAGTAATTAGATCCACAGCTTCAAGTCTATAATTGGCCTTCTACATGATGCAAACAACCAGTTCATTAACTAATTGTTCATTTAACTGACAGTTCTAGAACCACACAAGTGACCAATGTCAGTCCCTTTCAGGCTGGAGATGACTGATGTAAGCTGATACATGATCGATGTCGGTTGCTATCTTCACTGTATATGACTAATGTTAGTTTCCCTGCAACTCAACAACCTCTCAACAACCTCCTCCATGTCTACAATAGTGAAGCTTTTAGCTCCACAACCTAACAATCTCCCACTTGGAGATAAACATCTGCACTATACCTATACCTGTACACCATCTAATTTGTTTCCTGGCTTGTATCCCTCTTCAAGCTCAACCCTGAAGACCAACCACCACACATCCTATGGTGCAAACCCTGTCATCCAAGTAACCTACCACATCCACATCTACAAACCCATGTAGAAAAGAACTTGACCCTGCATAGCATGTTGACCTATTGCCTGTCCCTCTCAGATACCTGAGAATCCACTAAACTGCCCTCCAGTGCTTCTTTCCTAGATTGACTATACACTTTTTGATAGCACCAACTGCTTGGGCAAACTCAGGGAGTACACGTACTCAACATCATCATGTGATTGGGGACCCTATTCTGTGAACTATCCATCCATAGGTGTGATGCCCGATTCTACATCCTGCACTACCTTCACACAATCATCCTATGATAACATCAACTTGTGATCTTCCCTGTCTCTAGGATTACTCATGCCAAAGAATTTTGCTGCTCCCAAATCCTTCATGGCAAACCATTGAACTAACCTTACCCTTAGCTCAACAAAACCCTATATGTCTGAACCTTCAGCTAGCATACCACCCACATACAGTAATAGGATAATGTTGTGACCATCATCCAACCTGGTAAGACAAATACAATGGTTACATTGACATTGACTAAAGCCCTACTTTGTCATCCACCTGTCAAAACCTGTACCACTGTCCTATAGCTTCCTCAAGACCATATGACTTGGCCTTCTGTCTCACATATCCATTCTCTCTATTCTTTAACTAAGGTATCCATTCATATTTTAGTGCTTTCATACCATCTGGAAACCCTACCAAATCTCTTGTTTGGTTCTGCATCCTAGGAATCAAATTCGTCATTCATGTCATTCTCCCACTATTTCCTAGATCTTTCCTGCTCTACAGTGAGCAACGAGTATAAAGAAGAGGAACAATGAATTTGAGGCTTACTTACCCTTTCAATCCTCCATATGGGCATTTGAGACTCCTTGACAGCTTGCTATCCACCCAAAATCCATTTCAGTGACTGACCTCGATCACCACACAGTCTGCATCCAATCGACATCAGTTCCATGCGACTGTCCAAGTCGCCAATGCCAATTATCCCACTGACATGGTCTCCACCTGCCTGACACCACCGACTCCTCTGGTCTACACATGACCGATGTCGGTACCTATTTGTTTGATGTCGGTTACCCTTGATCGATGTTGGTACCTGTGTTCGCCTGTGAGTGATGACTTTTTACCTATAAGCTTTCTTTGAATCATACCCATGTCCAAACTACCTTGCTCAAAAGTATCCAGCCCCCTCCACTAATTTCTATCTGTCATCTCCTCTAAGAACACCAAGGCTTTCCAGTTCTTAAGTTTATCAAATACATCAGTCTTCCTTTTCCTGCAATAAACACAATTCTTTTTTGTAGCATCCCACTACTCACAAAATTCTCGGTCTATGCTCTCCAAAGCTGAACTCTTTCCATTTGTCTTAAGAACATCCATTCCCTTCTCACTTATGTGACCAAGCCTATAAAGCCACACCTGTGCAACAGAAGTGGAATCATTAATACAAGCAAGTAGATAAAGAGTACCTACTTTCTTACCACATGCTAATTCAATTGCATCCTTGGTAACATTCCAAGAATTCACTGTGAGAGTTACTATGCATTTCTCATCACCCAAATTTATTGAAGCAATTAGCCACATCTTCAAGACTAGGACCTGCATGACCTCCTTCAACACCCATGTGTTGGCCGTTTGCAATTTCAGCCATACTTCCCCTTTTCCAATACTTTCACAAGGCTCACCAACCCCTCTAATTGGGGATGCATGGAAAGAGGCAACAAAATCTATAAACCAAGATTCTAATTTATCCAAAGAACATCCTAGGGCATCCTATGCAACAACACCTACAACATCTGCTTCTTCAGTTCCTTCATGTTGATCTGCTACCAACCAACAATCTTTCTTTTCCTACTCTTTCTTTCCATAACACCGTAATTGACCATTCATGCCTTTGAATTCCTCCATTATTAGCATACTTTATTCTAATATTGCTATACTCCCACTCAATTAGAAACCCCTCAGAGTGACTAGTAATCAAACACAAACCTGCTCCCTGCAACCTTAGCTCTGATACCTATTTGTCAAGAATCTAGAACAACAAACATGCTCTGATTCCACTGTTAAGATCTAGGAAGCACAATTGATTACCAAGCAACTAAACATGCAGAAATATCTAGAAGTAATAAGTAACTAGAATCAAAAACAACACAAAATATGAGAGACAATACCCAATTGTATTAATACTCTTCCAGAAGGAAATACAACAAAGAAGATGCCACAATCTTCTTCCTTACACACCTCTAGGGCTCACACACCTCTAGGGCATAAATAGTAAATCTCTTCAAGAGCTCACTCTCTCTCTTACGGTTCCAACACACAACTCAAACATAGAGTTGGTGTTCACCTCCAACCAGTCAGTATCCACTACTGCCAGTACACAAGTACTCCATGTACTTCAAGAAGATCTCCCATGAACTTGCAGCAACCTGCAACTCAAATTATCTTACTTTTGGAAGGATCTACCTTGCCTTCCTCTATGATCTATGACTGAGTACACACCATACTCCAAGTAGATCTCTCCTGATCTTTCTACCTATTGTGTTGCTGTCACCTTGATCCTGCTACCACCTGCAGATCTCCTTTGACCTTGCACACACACACACCTGCAAATCAATGATCTTACTTACACATGTAGATCTATAAACATTGCCTTACACACCTACCGACTAAGATCCTACATACATGAAGAACCCTTCTGATTCTCTAAACCAACACCCAAACTTGGCATTGCTGTGGAACTAGGAGGAGCTACCCTTGCTCTCTTCACACATAGAAGGAGCTAATCAAGCTCAACTCTAAACTAGAACAAATTAGATTATAGCCCATGAGTCTATTATATAGATCTCATGCAAACAATAATTAGACACCTAATTAAAATAATTAGATCCATATCTTCAAGTCTATAATTGGCCTTCTAGATGCAAACAACTGGTTCGTTAACTAATTGTTTGTGCAACCGACAGTTTCAAAATTGCACAGGCGACCGACGTCGGTCCCTGTCAGACTGGAGATGACCGACGTTAGCTGATACATGACTGATGTCAGTTGTTGTCCTCACTATATATGACTGACGTCGGTTGATCAGACCGATGTTGGTTGCCTTGCAACTCAACAACCTCTCAACAACCTCCTCCATGTCTGCAACAGTGAAGCTTTTAGTTCCACAACCTAACATGATTCATAATATAACTTATGAATTTTATAACAATTATTTTCTTATTTAAATCCATCTTATCCACTTATTTAAATATTTAAAGAAAATGCAACATTGATTCAATTATAATTTGTCATGAAATTGTTGTTTCCTTTTACCCATGGATTGGTCCCCAACCCTCTATAGAGGAATTTCAAAATATCATTTCAAAAGTATTGAGATAAAATGTAAAATATAAAATTATCTTGGAAAGGGTGATCTTGGAAGTCTCTATCATAGGGTTCTAACTTGTTTAGTAGTGGAGCAATGCCTTTGAAAGGTACTAGAGGTATCTCTATCAAGGTTATAAATGCTTGGTTGGAAACAGAGCAATGTCCAATCCATTTCCCCCTAAAATAAATTATAAAATCATTTCCTTTATCAATTCTAACCTTATTCAAATTTTAATTACTACGTGTGAATGCAAGAAAAATGAATAAATCACTTAATCACACACATAGATGGTTTTGGAAGGATTATAGCTTAGTATGTCACTCATTATTATAGAAGTACCTTTGAATTATGATTTGTTCTAAGTGATAGCTTGTATCTAATGTTGTTTATTATTGTAAAATTAGACATTATAGATTCCCAAAATAATTAGGAGTATTTCCTAGTAGGAATTACCATTTTTTTTATTGCACAACATTTTTTTTGCTTTGGAGTCTAATATTATACTTCAAAGAGTCCATGACGGTTGATTATCTAATTCACATCTAAGCTGCATTTATTTAAATATTTGAATTTGTATTATTTTACAAATTCTTGGTCTACTTGTTTTTTAATGTTTCAAAAAACATTTTATATCTTCCTTTCAGACTATTTCACTTTAAGTTTGTGAAAACTATCTAAATGTTCTAGTTTTTTATGGATTCTTTTCCTAAAAATTAGGTCTATTTTGATTCTAATTTCAATCTAAATGATTGAGAATTCACATAGTTTCATTTTTTTAATAAGTTATTTTCATATAAATGGATTAAATTGACTTTCAAATCCAACAAAATGGCTAGGTGTATGCATTGTTTCATTTTAAACTTATTCATTTTTTGGATTTTGCCTTAGCCATTTTTGTTTGAATTTATTAAACATTGGATTTTAATTCAAAGACTACTTATTGTTATTATTTCTATTTTCCCAAAATTACTTGGCACTTTTCTTATTCCATGAAGATACTTTTCATGGGTTGGAAGTTTTAACCCATTTAAAAAACTCTTTTGACACTTAGTTTATTTTTCACTTTTAATCAGAGCCACGTCACATTCCCACTTTGTGAGACTTAACTAATTTAAAAAAGTTTCTTGGGGACATGCAACACTTTTATATTACTTCAAAAGACTTATATAATTTTATAAAACAAGTCTCAATGCCATGTGTTGATCACCTGATAGTCTTCGGGCCATTCTAAAATGCCTTTTGACACTTAGTTAATTCTTTACTTCAAGGATTTCTTGGTAGGGAAATGACATTAGTGATGCTATGGGATATTAAGTCAACATGATTATGCCACATTGTTAGGTGACCCCTTATCCAACAGAAGCACAATTGATTACTTTCTTATAAGCAATTAAACACGGAATTATACCAGAATGACAAAGTAACTAGAAACTTGAGACAACAAAGAATTTGAGAGACAATACACACTCTTGTATTAGATATTACTAGAAGAAAATACAATAAGGAATATGCCACTTCTTCCTCCACCTCAAAGGCTTGCCACACCTCAAGACCTTCTTCCCTCTCTCTCTTGCTCAACACAACTCTATAGCCTGAGTTATTATCCCTCCTTGAATGCTTCAGCTGATCTCCTTGACCTTACACCTGTAGATCTCCTTGACCTTACTTGCTTCAATGCTTTTACTTGCCTTCTTGATAATTACAATACATGCCTCATGGGTCTTTAAATAGAATCCCATGGTTACAAAAATAGAAATCTAACTACAATAATTAGACACGTAGCTCGTGAC
The DNA here is from genome assembly GCA_037957365.1 of Torreya grandis. Taxonomy (NCBI): domain Eukaryota; kingdom Viridiplantae; phylum Streptophyta; class Pinopsida; order Cupressales; family Taxaceae; genus Torreya; species Torreya grandis. The sequence goes on along the minus strand of JARHVA010007546.1, from coordinate 514,150 downwards.
TATAATTAGTCATTTGACATGAAAACACTCACTTCACTTAACTGACTATTCATCAACAGTAGTTATGGAATGCACAAGCGATCGACGCCAATCCCTACTTGCCTAGTTCTACCGACGTCAGCCGACTACCTACCATCACTGGTTTCCTTCTAGACTGTCTGTGACTAACGTCGGTTATACTACCGATGCCGGTTCTTCTGGTTCTTCAGCATCCTCTTCTTTGTGTCTACAAACAGTTGAAGCTTTTAGCTCCACACCCTAACAATCTCCCACTTGGAGATAAATAGATGCTACTATACCTATACCTATACACCATCTATTTTGTTCCTTTGGCTCTGTATCCCTCTTCAAAGTCACTCTTGAAGACCAACCACCACGCAAACCTATGATGTTATACCTGTCACTTATGCCAAAAGAATTTTGTTGCTCCCAAATTCTTCATGACATACTTCTGAACCAACTTTACCCTTAGCTCAGAAAACCCCCTATATATGAAACCCTACAAAAAGTAACACAATATAGTAACAAGATAATGTAGCTAATATTATCCAACCTGGTAAAGATAAAAAACAATGGTCAAACCTCCATTGTCCTGCAGCTAACTCAAGACCATATACCCTAGCCTTCTATCTCAGTGTCCATCCACTCTCTTCTCTAAAACGGGAATCCATCCCTCTATCCAGTGCTTCCTTCCAGCTGACAACTCTACCAACAAATACCTATTTGGTTCTTCTCCAAGGACTCACACTCCTCATCCATGCCAAGCTCCCACTGTTTTTGGATTCTACCTGCATTGCTTCTTTTATCTTCCTAGTTCTTGACTATCAGTAAGCAATATAAAGAAGGTGAACAATGAATATGAGGTTCACATACCTTTTTTGACCTCTATATGGGTGTTTGAGACTCCTTAATAGCTAACTGTCCACCCATCATCCGTTCCAGTGACTGATCTCAGCCATTTCCCAGTCTGCTCCCGACCAATGTCAGTTCCCTACACTGACCCTGACTGTCAACGTCGTTACCCCTAGCTGATGTCGGTGTCCCCCCTACCGACGTCAATCCTGATGACCGACATTAGACTTCTCCTACCTGATCTACCAACCCTGCTTGTCTGCACATGACTGATGTCAATTTTCGTTTGGCTGATGTCGGTGCCATGTGAGCACTGACATCGGTACCTGTGTTTTTTGCAAGTGATGAATTTTTCATCTGCGAGCTCATCTTGGATCAAACCTCTATCCATGCTGCCCTGCTCAGATTTATTCAGCCCCTGTGACTGATCTTTGTTCCTCATCTCCTTTGTAAACACCAAGGCTTCTTTGTTCCTGTCAAAAGCATTAAATTTCCTTTTTTTACAATGAACTCTATCTATGCTTTCCAAATCTGAACACATACCTTTTGAATCAAGAACATCCATTCCCTTCTTATTCATGTGACCTAGCCTATTAAGCCACATCTTTGAATCTACAGCTGAAGTAGATAAACCAGAAGTAGAATTAGTAATACAAGTAGATAGATAAAGAGTACCTACTTTCTTACCTCTTTCTAAAACAAGTGCTCCCTTGGTAACCTTCAAAGAGTCCACTATGAGGGTTATTGTGCATCCCTCATCACCCAACCTTCCCACAGAAATCAAACTCTACTTTAGAATTGGAACATGCATGACTTCCTTCAACACCCATGTGTTGTCTATCTGCAATTTCAGCTGCACTTTCCCTTTGCCAACTATCTGACAAGGCGTACCATCCCCTAAATAAAGCACTCCAAAGTCTCCCTGTTCATACTCATGGAACAAATATCTGTTTGGGGATGCATGAAAAGATGAACCAGAATCTAAAATCCATGATCCTACCTGACTATCCAAAGAAAGTATGAGAGCATCCTGTACCATGATATTTGCATCTTTTGCTTCTTCTTTACCTTCAGGTTGATTCTCTTTATCTCACAACCAACACTCCTTTGTGTGTCCTTTATTGCCACAAAACCAGTAGGTAATACCTTTGGATTTAGATCTCCTTCCCGACCTTGATTTCCCTTGCTCAATCTTCTCCCTTTACCTTCCCCTGCTTTCTGCACTTAGAGCATTCCCTAATGATTCACCTGTGCTTCTCTTACGTATTTCCTCATTTAAGATCACACTCACAACATCATCAACTTTTAAGATTTTAGAAGCAGATGCAAAATTACTTACTGCCATAAGCAAACTATCCCAACTTTTAGGCAAAGAACATAAAATCAAGAGAGCCTTTACCTAATCATCAAAAACAATATTGACTGAAGCTAATTGGTTTACCAAACCATGGAAATCACTGAGATGAGTATGTACCGATCCACCTTCCTGCATTTTCAAAGTAAATAGCTGCTTCATAAGATATACCTTATTAGAAGCTGAGGGATTTTTTTATAAATTCACCAAGGACTTTATCAACTCTTCCGTTGTCTTGCACTGTGATAAGCTAGAAATCACAGACGATGCAAGGCTCAACCTTATGGAACTGAGAGCCTTCTGATCAAGAACACTCCATTCTTCATCCTTCATATCTATGGGCTTGCATGCAACCCCACCCAATGGTAAGTACAGATCCTTCTGATACAGATAATCCTCAATCTGCATCCTGCAGTGATGATAATTCTTTCTGTTAAACTTTTCCATTCATAGCTTACTTTCTTCTACCATTGCTGAACTCCCACTCAATAAGAAAACCCTGTGAATGACCTGTAATCAAAAAATAACCTGCTTCCTGCAAACCATAGATTTGATACCAACTGTTAGGTGACCTCTTATCCAACGGAAGCACAATTGATTACTTTCTTAGAAGCAATTAAACATGAAATTATACCAGAATGATAAAGTAACTAGAAACTTGAGACAACAAAGAATTTGAGAGACAATACACACTCTTGTATTAGATATTACTAGAAGAAAATACAATAAGGAAGATGCCACTTCTTCCTCCACCTCAAAGGCTTGCCATACCTCAAGACCTTCTTCTCTCTCTCTCTTGCTCAACATAACAACTCTATAGCCTGAGTTATTATCCCTCCTTGAATGCTTCAGCTAATCTCCTTGACCTTACACCTATAGATCTCCTTGACCTTGCTTGCTTCAATGCTTTTACTTGCCTTCTTGATAATTACAATACATTCCTCATGGGTCTTTAAATAGAATCCCATGGTTATAAAAATAGAAATCTAACTACAATAATTAGACACACATCTCATGACTATAATTAGTCATTTGACATGCAAACACTCGCTTCACTTAACTGACTGTTCGTCAATAGCAGTTCTGGAATGCATAGGTGATCGACGTTGGTCCCTGCTTGCCTGGTGCTGCTGACGTCGACTGACTACCTGCCATCACCGGTTTCCTTCTGCACTGTCTGTAACTGACATCGATTATACTGCCGACACCGGTTCTTCTAGTTCTTTAGCATCCTCTTCTTTGTGTCTGCAAATAGTTGAATCTTTTAGCTCCACACCCTAACACACATGGCATAATATCACTACTCCACTATCTCAAATGTATTTGTAATAGTGAAATTCTTCTAGGCTAGTGGTAAGTGAGATAATGCCACCTAACATCATCCCTCTACTCTACTATCCCAGAGATGTTTGTATAGAGTGTGAAGCCTGAGGGTGAGTGAGATAATTCTATTTGGTGTAATTATACTACCTTGCTCTCCTAATTTTTTTTATTTAAGCCATAAATTATGTTATATCTCTAATAAAGTGGGTGAGTATGATGATTCCACATCATGAATTCCCATTTCAAAACTCTCATGAGGTGGTCTATGCAGGTAGAGTAGTATGTCAAGGTAGTGGGTGAGTGGTAATGTGATGCATGGTGAAATATTGATTCACCATAGAATGAATAGTTAGCATGTGCATTATAAGTTCCATTTTATTAATAGATGAGTGAGGAGAATCCATGTTTTAATGGTTAGTCAATGCAAATTACACACTAGCTACATAGACAACAAATCACTAGCTTAATTTTGATGATCCATTTAATAGTCAAAACTATCAAAATTTGAGATTAAATTTAACTTTAAATTTTATTCATAGGATCAATTTGTAGATTGATTTCTCACCAAAAAATAATCATAAAGTGGTGGAATTCAATGAAAATTTGAGCATCATTATTAATCAAACATGGTGTGCACATTAGGATCAAACACATAACATAAAAGGCAAACTCAACCTTAAATAGGTTGGGAAATTGATTGAATAACAAAATAGGTGTCTAGTATTCCCAATGTAATCCCAACTGATTTTTTTTAATTATTTAGTTAAGTCATGGTTAGATATTAAAAAATTTGGTCACATCTTCAATATATCATTGGTTTTAGGCTACCAATTCAACCACATTCCCGCAACCAAAAATGATTGCTTTCACTCACCCATTAGTGGGTTAATGAAAATTTTAATTTCAATTCATATTTTAAACTCTTCATACATGTGTGCCTATATAAGATCAACTTATCGATGTAATAAAGGCTTATCATTTTTAGGACTAAGAGAATTATGCTTAGGTTATTATTTTAGGATTAGAGGAGACTACTGGATCCTTTTGGATTAGAACTTAGAGTAGTAGACCAGTCTTTGTTTTTAATTTTATGCTTCATTACTTTCTAGAATAGTTTTTTGAGTTAAGGCTATTTGGAAGTTGAGTCTATAGATCACTACATATTTGATAAATCCCAAATTATTCTTAATAGAAACATATTTAATCTAAAAGCTTTGTCATGTGATAAAATTGGTTTGTGCATTTATGTGGTAACTCTATTTTATTCTTTAGATCTACTAATTCATTCCACATACTCTTGCACCATCCTTATTTAGAGTTGTGCTAAGTCTGTCTCAACTAAGGATTGGTCTATACAAAGATTTGTCTACTCAATAGAACTAGGCTAGATGATATTAGAAAATGGAATCTTCTTCTCTTTATCCCTACCCTTATCTATTTTTTCCTTTTCTTATATTTTTTTAATCCTAGAGCTATTTATTTTATGAGTTGTAGTATGAGTTTAATGTTTATCTTGATTGCATGCTCTTATCTATTTCTCATTTATGCATTGTTAAATTTATAAGTGATAGAAGTTTTCATTTAGAATTAGTTGTTTATTAATAGATAAATAATTTTAGATAGATCCTTAGGCATGAATTATTCTCATTTAATACATATGAAATATCTTAAGATACACACCAAATACCCTTGATATGGTATGGTCACAATGAGTTCACTTGGTTACCATATGTACCAAGGCCTGTTAATTGAGACATTGAGGATATGTGTTCATGTAAGTATCCTTTTAAGGGAGGAAGGGATTAATAACCCTTGACTAATTTGGTATGTCAAAAGACCTCACAACACAACTTATCAACCATCATCTCTTTTACCTATTGATTATGTATGAACTACTTATCCCAACCTTTTTCTTCCAATTTATCCTAGCATACCTTCAGTGGATTTTAAATTTATGGGGATGTATGAAAAATATATCAAATAAACCATTGAATAAAATATATAAGTATTCGTATTACTATGTACCCTACTAAATTTCCCCCAATTTAAAGGGGAAAGAGATTCCAAATCCTAATGCACATGTTAAGGCATTTGAGACTGTTGTTATACATATTATACCTTAAGATGGGGTAGTTTACAATATTTTTCTAAAGACCCTTGAATAGTTATCCCCATACTAGTTCTACCACCTCCCTAAGGCATTAATTCACTTATTTAGGCAACTCATGAAAGTATTTTTTAAGGCCTATGACATGAAAAAATTCCTCAAAACTAGCTTAAGAGAAGGGTAAATTTTAGTCGCAAATATTTGTTAATTCATGAATATTCCAATTTTTAGATTTTGATTTTGGTGATTTTTTAGGGTCAACAAATTGGATCAGATCACCTAAATTATAGGGATATAAATTAGTTTTGGGGTTGTCTCATTAAACATTTACAACATTATCTTATAAAATAATTTAATTCACCACATACATATATACATACATAATATACCCCCACCCCTGATATCAAACAAAGTAGAGCCTTTTGACATATACCTTTGGTGTAGCCAAATGGTTACACAAAAACCCTAGAAAATAAAAATAAAAATATTTAGAACTTACAAAATCACCAAATGTATGAATCAATTTTTCCTAAATGAATCTAAGGGGGTTTTAGATATGGGCTCTTAAAATTTACCCTGCATAAGAAATTTATTTCATGTCAAACAAGAACATAATAAATAAACTATCCATTTAATTACAAGATGGTCAAAAGTATTATACTCATCTACTAATGCACTGCACATATACAAAATAGAAATAGTTTTGCATTCCCTTAAAAATGAGATAAAACAATATGTGCAAAAATTCCCTTATAGATATTTTAAAAATCACTCAAAAGTGTTTTAAGAATTGACCAAGCATCAATTGATAGTAGCATATAACTTATGGGTCTAACAAGTGAATAATTTCCCTTAACCAAAAAAATAGGAGTTAACATAATGTGACCCCAAGTAACCCCAATGACTAAAGGTCATAAGGACTTAAACATAAATAGTAATACCATTTAAGATGGGGTAACTGAAAAAATTGAAAAACTAACCAATGTGTATAACAATTAAAGGCAACCCCAAAATAATAATATTATTATTAACAATAACATAGTTGTTAGAGATAAAAACCTTCCTCCTATATTTCATGTGGTGGACTTTAACCATAACACCACCTCACAACACTCAGTGACAAAATGCATACTAGTTTCAAAATTAATTCCAAAATGTTGACCGAAATCTAAACCAAAACTTTTGTTAAAATAATAACCAACAAAGGTTTGTTCAACAAGTTCAAAATAAAAGGCCTCAGGAATATGATCCAAATGTCTATTTTATATTCCATAGATTCAATGGTCACAACACTTGTGCTTGTAGAGAATACAATAAATTCATCTAATGATATGCTAAGGACCAATTGTATACTTTTGTAGACATTAGAATGCTAATTCAAACCCCCAAACTAACTTAATAGGCCCTATAATGACTCAAACATCTAAATTACACATATATCAAAATAGTTTCCCCAACTATTAGTTTTTCAATGTGAAAAACTAGCCATAATTAAAATAGCCAAATTAACCACTATTGACTAGAGCCCATGATGTTTAAACTTGTAATTTAGGCTCAACCAATCCTAATGTAACACCCTAATTAGGTCCCCAAAGTAAAAATGTCATGATCAATGTTGTGGTATTAAAACATGAAGAATATAATAATACTATCAATCACATAAGAGAATATCACCCTAGAACTCCCTTTGCCTCAAACCTTTTAGAAGCAAATGATCCCAATCATCTTAGGCTTGTGGGAAAATTTAACCTAGTGGTAAATATAATGAAGTCATTCTCTATATTTATTTAATGAACCTCAAAATAAAATCCCCTTCTCAAACTATGACATTACTTAATGCCTTATGTTTGGGGAATTTATCCAATTTTACACCTGGTACACATTCTGAGATCAATCACATTGACCTAGACATGCTCTTGCATAAGAAAAAATAGAGACATTAATTACTTCTTTGATCTTATGAGTATTCCTCAAAATCAATATGGATATAATACGAATATATCCTTGTACCTACAAGTTTATATTTGTAATAATTATGTAAAGAAAGCAATGGTTGATCATGAGATGACTATCAACATAGTCCCATTTTCATTTATCCAAAAACTTGGTTATAAAGAAAATATTTTTTTATCTACCAAGAACACCTATAATATATCTACATTGGGACCATTTTACTTCTTTTGACCTTAGGCCCCAAGAACATGTTGATCTAAATTAATGCCATAGATAAATATATGAACTAAAACATGATCTTGATAGACCTTGGATCTTTAGGATGAAGAAAATCCCTGATATATTGTTCCAAAAAATTAGTTTCATGCATTTGGGTAAACTATTTTTTACTCAAGGGGACCCTAAATCCTTTGACACCTTACAAATGACAATGCACAAAAAATTAAGGATATACATTTATTATCATTCACCCAATAATGGTGTAGTGAAATCCCCACAACTGGTTGAAATTAAGGACCTCCCAATAAACAAAGAAGTTATCTTAAATAGAGGTTCTAAAATCCCCAAGTCCATTTTAAAATAAAAACTTAAGGAAAGGAGGCATATAAAATAGAAATGGTGAGTAATAAAACTCACATAGAAGTGTTGGTTGTCTTAACCAAGATAATTAACATATTAGATAAAGATAAACCCATAATGTTTCCTTTTGATCCATGTAGAGATGGCACTTATAATATATCTGAATCTCAATAACTAGAATCCCTGTAAGGGTTGGATATCATACCAAATATATGCATGGTTGATATTTTATATATCTAAGAGGCTCATCCTAATCCAAATGATGATTTTATTTTGATAAGTTATCAATATATAATCCATTATGTTGGAATCAAGTGTTGCTTCAATACAGGGGAAAGAGTTATCTTTATATCCCCTATAAGAAAAATCATGCACTTAAATTTGAAGTTTAACTTTGAATTCACCAACAACATAGTATAATATGATGCTTGATTAATAGGGATGATTATTACTAAGAGACTAGGTGTTGAGTATGATATAATGTGATTCATACTTGGTGATCAATTAGGTCTCAAAAAATTATCAAACCAAATTTAAACATCTTTAGCTTGATAAGAATGTTGTGCATGAAAACACCAAGGAATTTAACTTTGTCTCCATTAAATCCATTCCTAGGTAAATTAACCAACTTCATGACTCTATGGTTTATTCCTCTTCTCTCTTTTTTATATATCCAACCATACCCAAACCTGATTTCATAGTCTACATGAGGTTCAAACCCCTTGTTCAAAAGATGAAAATTAATACAAATCTCACCTACATAGGAGAAGATACTAACCCTATGGTCCTTAACTTTAATAAAAAATTATGAGTTGATTTTATAATTATTACAACCCTATGATCACTTCCCTCCATCACATCATAAGTGGGTATTTTACCTCACTTTTTATCCCATGATTTCCCTTAGACATTACTATTACAATTATTATTATTATAATACAGAGGATTCTTATTTTTTTGATGAATATTTTGACATTTTTTGCATAGAAGATGAGTATTCTAATCTCCATCCTTCTATAGAAAATTTTTAATAACGGAATGACTCCCTAATAATCAACACCATAGACATCAATATAGGGAATGAATAAAACCCTAACATCCTCAAGAATTTCTCTTCATTCTCCCCTTAAGAGGTGGAAGATTATATGAAATTGCATATTAAGAGTTTTACATCCTTTTCCTTTTCTTATACAAACAAGATATGTATTCATCATCATTTATCTATCAAATCTTGGTCACCACACCTATTTCAAAACCCATTAAACAAAAACTCGAGGCACTCAAACCAAAATTTGCATTGATGGTTAAGGAAGATGTCATTAAACTATTAAAGGTCGGTTCATAAAATACATGGAGTATTATAAGTGGATGTCCAATACAATCCATGTTCTAAAAAATAATGGTAAAATCAAGAGATACACATAATTTCATGACATTAATAAATCCTATCATAAAGATGTTTTCCTTATTCCATCCATCAATGTTATTATTGGCATTGTTGTAAGATATGAACTATTATTTCTCATAGATGGCTTCTCTAGATATAACCAAAGATGAATCTTAGAAGAGGATAAAAACAAATACTCATTTACTACACTATGGGGAGCCTTTTTCTATGTATTCATACCCTTCAGACTTTAAAATGACAGGGTAACATATTATATGTCTATGAACAATATTTTCGATGACCTTATCTATAAGATAATAGAGGTTTATGTTAATGATATTTTTGGATAGGAAAAAAAATTGATCACCTAGAGGTTTTATGTATGAATCTTACATTAATTATTAATATGGTATTACTCTCAATCCCAAAATAATATGTGTTTGGAGTCACAAATTGGAAACTACTTGGCTACATTATTTCATAATGATTAATTGATATAGATCTAGAAAAGATTCATGGAATCCTAGAAGTTTTACCCAGTACTGACAAGTTAGGAATATGATCATTCTTTGGGAAATTTGGATCCATTCTTAGATTTATAATAGATCTTACATGTGTAATCCATCCTATCAAAAAATTTCTTAGAAAGGAGAGTGCATTGACTTTGACAAAGTATTACCAATATTCATTTTAAAAAATAAATCACTTCCTCATTTCTCCACCAATAGTCATGACACCTAAACCTGATAGCTCATCATACTTTATGTAAGCAAAACTAAGTTATCTATCACTTTCATGTTGGCCCAAGAGGATGATAATGAAAATAATGAGCCATATATTTCATTATATGCACTTGTTGATTATAAAACCCATTACACACAAGTTGAAAAAAAAGTGTTTATAAATTGTATTTGTAACTAAATTGTTAAACACTACATTCTTAACCAAGAAATGAGGGTCATAGTGAATTCCTAAACCTTATGAACATTCTTGACCCAACCAACCCTCTTATGGAAGGTTGGCTATTTTATTATGATTTTCAGTGGATTCAATCTTATATATATCAACCAAAATTCCATCAAGGGATAAGTCATTGTTTATTGGTTAGCATACTCTCCTTTGGAATTAAAAGTTATCAATAAAATTGACTTCTTTGATGAGGCAATAAATTATATATATAAACTTGTGATTTTCTCATTTCCATGGTACACTTACATTATAAACTATATAGTTGGTTGTAGTTATCATTAAGGTGATAAATAAAAATATAGGAAATGATCAATTTAAATAAATACATTACTCTCTATTAGGTTATATATTATAAAGCCTTTGATGGAATGTTTCTCAAATGTGTTTATTTAGAATAGTTAGGAAAGGTCCTCTTTCATTGTCACAATGATGTTTTTGGTGAACACTTGAATGGTCACACAACTAAATAAAAAATCCATAGGATGGGATATTTATGGCCCATTATTGAGCACAATGTTTTTAAATTTGTAAGGAAAAGTGAGAAGTGTCAAAACTCTCCCATGAGATTCACATTACTACAAGGGCACTTCAGCATATTTTCACCTTATGGCCCTTCTCTACTTGGAAACTAGGCTTAGTTGGATAACTCTCTCCTACTTACTTAAATTACCATCACTTCATCATCATGACCACATAATATTTTACCAAGTGGGTAGTATTTATGCCTCTAACAGTCCTTACTAGATTGATTATATCTAAGCTCATTTAAAACTTGTTCAACTACATCACATAGGTCATAGGATCCCACAAGTCACTACCACATATAATGGGTCCACTTTTAATAACCTTGAGGTAAGTTGTAGTCATATAAAATGTTAAAATTAGTATTTTGAGTGTGGCTTATGACACCCTATCCATATCTCCTTTTTGTATGTTCTTGTGACCCTTCTAGAGATATTTTTGCTCATTATCGGTCATCCATAGACTTCTAAACCTTGATTCCAACTCAACCAGGATTTATTTTTTTAGGCCAATTCTACCCCCCCTAGTCTTGATCCTATAGGATAGGAGTGCCATACTTGGAATATAGCACCAGACCTTAGGGTCTCCCATTTTTGATGCTCCTATCCAATCACACTTTAAGCCCAAATGGTCAATTTCATCTGATTCCTATCCTTCATTATGTTAACCTAGTGCGACTAAATTCAACACATGAAAAATATTTACCTATAAAAGTCCATTAAATTTTCATGTACAAAGGAAAGTGACAAATCTTACAAATAAAGAAAGAATACAAATAAACCACTAAGGCAAATTTTCCTATTCTCTATATACAGTCACCCAACACAACTGCAAACATATTCAAACCCTCAAACCAGTCCCTAACTATCTCAAATACTATCAAATTGGAATTTTTGCATCTATATCATAGTATTTCATAAATCACATCAAGTGGGATAACTACATATGGCTTGATCCCTCTTTGGAGTATTGGTATGTAGGTAGCATTTCCAAATAAGGGGTGTGGATAACACGTTTAGTGTATCTTACACATACTAACCCCACCTTTTCAAGTGATTAAAATATTATTTTATCAAGCATGATGTAGAGTTAGGGTTTGGATATTAAAATAACTCTACAATGAGTTTTATCGACATTCAACACTTGAAATTTCACAGACAGGCTCACACAAGAACATTGCAAAGAACTTAGAAAAATTAGGTCTCTAAGAGTAGTTTGGAAAACAACGGTAGGAGTGGATAAAAACATAAGACCCTAAGGTGTCCTACTTTTGGTATTCATATCCTTTCACTAAATGAAATCTATATTTTTATTCATGATACTATCCCAATCCTGCCTAACTAATTTTAGACCCTGCAACAACCATTTTAGCCTATTTCAAGTTAAGATATAATTTCTCATAATTTATTGTTATTTTTAGAAAGGTATAAAAGATAGATAAATTATAAAAATCAATACTATAATTATTAAAATATTATTTACTTATTTATGAATCTAGTCACTTAACTAAAATAGGAATAAAACTCCATTATTCTCAAAATAGTTAAATCATTTGGTGAACCTAACTTACTTCATTTTCACACAAAAACCCTAAAAACTTTAGGGGAAATTCCTTGATAATTTTTTTTATTATTTTTATGATTTTTCCTACATATATAAATCAAAATTTCCATTTAATTTTTTAAAATTTACCTTAGTAATTTTAAAAATTATTTCTTTCAAAACCCTAGTTGCCTATACTAGGTCCCAGTAGTTTTCTAGTGTTTTTTAAATCTTTTCATTTATATTTAAATTAAATTTTATATTTAATTTTTAAATTTACCTTAGTAATTTAAAAAATCATTTCTTTCAAACCCTAGTTGATTTTACTAGGTCTCTTTGTTCTTGAGGTATCACCTTACATGTTTCTGAGCTTTGTATCATTTTTGTGCATATTCTAATTCACTATTTAAATTATATTTATTTAATATTCTCTTTCATTTTTTGAGTTATTTTACTTATGCCATCTAATCTCCTTATATCTCTTCCTTTAATATGAAGTTCAAGACTTAGTGGTAACCCTATTGAATTCACTGATATTCCTCCAACCCATTCATAGACCAGGGATAAATAACTAGCTCAACTTCCTGATATAGATCTTGGACATCTGGATTACACTAATTTCTATGAGGATAATTTCAAAAATGAGCAATATGAGAATAAAAATGATGATACACACACTAACCCCCCCTTTTCAAGTGTTTTAAATCCTTTTTATCAATCATGATGGAGGGTTAGGGTTTGAAGATTAAATTAAATATACAGTGAGTTTCATTGACATTTAACACTTGAAATTTCATAGGTAGGCTCACACATGAACAATGCAAAAAACTCAAAACAATCAAGTCTATATGAGTAGTTTTAATAATAGGGGTAGAAGAAGACAACACTTGACCCTAAAGTGTCCTATTTTTGATGGTCCTATCCTTTCACTAAATGAAATCTAGATTCTTATTTGTGACACTATCTCAGTCTTGGACAACTAGTTTAAAACCTTGTAATAGCCATTTCAATGTGTTTTAAGCTAATTTATATTTCTCCTAATTTATTACTATTTTATAAAGGTAAAAAAGATATATAAATTATAAAAATTAGGACTATAATTATCTTAATATTATTTATTGATTTATTAATCTAGACCCTTAACTAAAATAGGAATAAAACTCTTGTATACTTCTTGTTTCTTGCCTTGTGTGCTTGTTGCTTATTTGCTTCTCACTATTTGTAATGCCATGATCCACATGATGTATTTTCTTGATTTTTTGGATGTCATGATGGACATCATGCTCCATCCCTCCTTGATAATTAACAAATAACAACTAAACATTTCCAATTTCAATTAAATATACTACACATGCTATTACATTGTTACATCTATCTAGGCATACCCCTGTTGATCTAACAATCTCCAATATAAACTATGCTATATCTCTAGTCATCTTTTTGATTATCATTGATATATCATGTACCTCATATCATAACACACTTGCAAGGATATTTATTCTAAGGGTAGTAATTATAGGTTATTCATTCCTACCCTCAAAAAATGGGGAAACAAATAGGGGTTTTGTCAGAGAGATTAGAGCCTCTACCAATCAAAAAAATCAATTTCAAAACACTCAAAACAAATAGAACCCAAACCATGTAGAAAAAAACAAAAAAATTGATATAAACATACAATAGTGATAAAAATAACAAAGGACAAGTGTTCCATACTTGGAATACAATGTTGGACATCAAGGTGTCATATTTTTGGTGCTGCTATCTAAACAACAAAAAACCTAGATTTCTAAAAATAGAAAGGTAATTTTAGTTACAATTTTATTAGCTATAATATAGTTTAGAATCAATAGTTTCAATATAGTTTTTCTTAGAGAATCCATATATAGAGGGCATCATGCATGAAATGATGGCTCTCACTTCTATTTTTATATTGGGAAGTTGGTATAACTTCCAGATCTGAATCCATGCTATAGACACTAGTGATTAAGGGTAATGTGCATGACACATTGCCTTTCTTTTCTTTCCAAGTTCAATAAATTACCCTAGAATTATTATTATTTGCATGCTTTATTCCATCTATAGGTGGTTGGAATCATTTTAAAGTGGCTTTCATATAAGCTTAGTTCCCAATTTTAGAGTGGCTTTCATATAAGCCTAATCTCCACCTTTCAAAGTGGCCAAGATTAGCCTAGTTCTTAGTACACATTCAGATATACATGTCACATTGTTAGATTATAGAGAATTCATGGGATTCAAAATCCATCTCACATAACATACATTCATACTAGTATCAGTTTATATATTCACTTAGTGGGCAATGATAGAGCCAAAGGACTAGCTAGCCTTTGTATTCTTGATCCACCTACTCATAAGGATTAGACACATAGTCTAAACATTGATTAACACATTCATGATCACATAGCTTTACTTAGTGGGTGATGATGGAGCCAATTGGCTAGCCTTTGCTTTCTTGAGCTACTCTCATGGAATTGAGCACTCAACTCTATTCATGATATTACTCTTAGTACATCACATACCTGGCATCAATCAGCATCACTCAACATCACAAAAAAATTACACTTCATGATGTGCTCTCTATGCACACTTTTCATCACACATATTCATGGACTTTTCCATTACAGGTAAGATTGGGTACACTTTCTATTTTTCCTTTATCCTAGTATTTTACTTTGTTACATTACTAAAATAAAGGGTGGGCAAATGTAGTCATATAAAATATCAAAATTAGTATTTTGAGTGTGGCTTGTCACACCCTATCCATAGCTCCTTTTCACATGCTCTTATGACCCTTGTAGACATATTTTTTCTCATTATCAATCATCCATAGACTTCTAAACCCTAATTTTAGTCAGGTAAGCTATATTTCCTAGGCCAATTCTATCCCCTAGGTGCCAAGCCAATAAGATAGGAGTGTTATACCTAGACTATAGCACTAGACCTTAGGCTATCCTATTTCCATTGATCCTATCCAATCACACTTTGATCCCAAATGGTCAATTTCATCTAATTCCTATCCTTCATTATGTTGACTTAGCATGAATACATTTAACCTATGACCAATAGTTCCCTATAAAATCCCATTCAAAGTTCATTTACAAAGGAAGGTGAAAAATATTACAAATCAAGTAAGAATACAAACAAACCACTAAGGCAAATTTACCTATTCTCTACATACAGTCACCCAACATAACTTTAAACATATTCAAACCCTCATACTAGTCCTTAGCTATCTAAAATACTATCAAATTGGCATTTTTGCATCCACATCACACTATTACACAAAGCACATCAAGTGTGAGAACTACATATGGCTTGATCCCTCTTTATAGTATTGATATATAGGTAGCATGACCACAAAAGGGGTGTGGATCACATGTTGAGTTCATCTTACACATACTAACCCCCCTTTTCAAGTTATTCAAATCTTGTCTTATCAATCATGATGGAGAGTTAGGGTTTGAAGATTAAAACAACTATACAATGAGTTTCATAAACATTTAACACTTGAAATTTCACAAGTAGGCTCACATAGAAATAATACAAAGAACCCAAAAGCATTAGGGCTATATGAGTAGTTTCAATAATTATAGTAGGAGTGGATAATAGTGCCAGACTCAAAGGTGTTTTATTTTTGGTGGTCCTATCCTTTCATTGAACAAAATCTTGATTATAATTTATGACACTGTCCCAGCCTTGTATAAATAGTTTCAAACCCGACAATAGCCATTTCATCATATTATAAGATAAGTTATAATTTATCCTAATTTATTTCTATTTTTGAAAAGGTAAAAAAAGATAGATAAATTATACAAATTAGGACTAAATTATTATAATATTATTTACTGATTTATCAATCTAGACACTTAAATAGGAATAAAACTCCATTATTCCCAAAATAGTTAAATCATAAGTAAATTATTCAAAACATTATATATATTTCATCACACAACCTCTATTTACTACCCATAAGCTAGTGGTCAAGGCAAGGCATAGAATAACACCTTAAAGTAAATTTTGGTTAAAATGGGTAAATATACCAAAATATATTGGCACCTTTAGCTCTTTCAATAATTGTGAGCCAATAAAATGAGTATCCATACACCCACAAAGGAAACCCCATATTCTATAATTTTTGGAGATGAAGCCATTCTACCCCTCTAAGTGGATACTCCTTGTCCTCATGTCTGTCTAGGGTATTCTCAACCACAAAGAGCATAGAAGCATAAGAATTATACAACTATAAATTTGGGATGAGTAATGACTTGTAGCCATATAAATTAAGTTACTTATGCAAATAAGATGTGCCAATAGTCTTACAAGAATATCCATTAACATCTTATAAAAGTAGGTTACCTTATCCTGGTGCTTAATATAATAATATATAATAAAAAATGGGAAGGCTGTAAGTTTAGACCCAATTGGTGGGGTCCTTATTTGGTGACTATAGACTTTAAAAATAGATCCTATCAGTTGTGTAATTTAGAGGGGGTATTTTAGTGATTCTATGAACTCTTTACACCTAAATTTTATTACATATTGTCATTACATTTCACATTTACCTCTTTTCATAATATTTTTTTCCCATTATTTATATGTTATTTTTCATACCATATGTTTTTTTGGTTTTTGTTTAGATATCAATTTTCATGACAAAGGATTTTAAAATGTAGCATATAATCTCATTTCATTTTCCATATCACCCTATTTACATTTAGGAAAAAATATCAAATTGAGTATCACATAATTTCTTGTATTAGTTCTTATGAGCACAATATCCCTCCTTTTATTATATTTTCCTACAAACTCAAACAAATCTAGCCTATAGCCTATTATAGAATCTTATTCATGACATATCATCCTTTAATGGTTCCCTCAAGGAAAAAAACTAGAATTCCAAAATCAAGTAATCTTACTTGCCAATATTGGTCGTTGATGGTGAGACCTTGTATGTTAGTAGTTACATGGGGACAAGGTTTGAGGGTGGGGGATTTATTAAAAAAGAGTAATAGAAAGAAATAAACAAATAAAAAACAAACACAAAATAAAAATACTATACAAGATAAATAAATGCCGCATCTCTCACCCTTCACTAACCTTTAGTGTTAAGTCCTCACATCTTACTAGTTGTATGGGGTTAACAATGGGGGGGAGATTCCCTTACTCACCTAAACCTATCCTTTGGTGATAAAATTATGCATCTTCATAGTCACATGAGACTAAATTCATGGGTTCAAAAAAATCAAACTAAATTAAAATTCAAGTAATAAGTGTCTAAAATTCAATAAAAGGATAACAGATTGTTTGGATGTTTATGCTGAAATGAATACTTTAACCCATTTATTTACTTTGTCAGGGTTATCCACCTCTAGATGAAGACAATAAAACTAGTGTTTCCTAAGTTTCATAATAAATTTAAATTCCCCCTTTACTCATAATGATTAGGTTAACCTCATATTTTTTATTAAAGATTGATGTGTAGTTTTCCACATTCACTATATATCATATCTCTAATTCATTCATGTGTTGTAAGGTGGAATTCATCTATTTTATAGATGAAAATTTCCAATCATCAAATGAAAAATATATGTTATAAAATTTTAGTTATATAAACACTCATCTCATTATGTTTCCATACATTATTTATTAACATCTAAAATATATAAGCATGTCCATAACATTACAATAAAAATAGATATACATGGTATATCATCACATGTTTAGTCATTTAAAGTGCACAAAATAAAAATTAACATGGAAATTAAAGGAATAATACACCATGACAAGTCATCAAAGTAAGAAAAAATATATCTGTATATCAATGTCAATGTTAATTTTATACATTAATTTATTAGGATAATCACTTATGTAGAGGGAAAATGTGTCTAAATATCTCAAAAATTTCAAAAAATATATACATGTATAAGAAAATGACCCTAAGGTCCCACTGGATGATGTTGTTTTCCACATTTATAATTTACATGCCTAGGATGATGATCCTCCTCCTCCTATGATAAGGTCTTGATGGTTAGGAGTGATGTCAGTTTTGGATCCAATTCCTATGACACCTCTTACTCATGCCCACCTAGGTAGTCCATTATATGGTGTATTGAGTGGAAAAAACTCAACCTCTTATCTCCCCAATAAACTCATGTAGTATTCACCTATGACTCTAAGATAGTTATATACCTATACAAGTGATTAATATCCACAAATGTATAATATGATAGGGTAATATATATGTATACCTACCTATCTTGGTAGGAAGACCCACATTTGTCAAAATTTGATTTTAAGTTATCCAAGTGCTCACCTAAAATAGGATTACTAAGTTATCTCTAATCATCATCCTCCACTATGTATATGTCTCTACAAACATAACATAAAAGTAGACATAAGATCTCCAATTGTATAAAAATAAACAAAAATAGTAACTAAGAATTCAACTATAAATAAATGCGTAAAGAATGAAATTAAAAAAATATATTTTACATGGGTCATCCTCATGGAAATCAATCTTTGAGTCCTCATCAAAACTAATCTTATCCTCATCGTATCCTGTCACTAGTTACTCTCTATATTTACCCTAGTTACCTCCTATGATGGTATGATCCCCACCTCCATATACTCTACCCACTACCTACTTCAATTACAGAGGGCTATGATATGGTGGTGGTGGTTCCTATTATTATTTGCCCCTAAATAGAACTATGATAAATATCACCATAAATATGGAATTTCTTTCTCATACCATAGGATATAGTATATCATGTTCCCCTCTTATCATCCTCCCATATGATTCCATGATGGAAGTCCCTAATGTAATGGGTGCCACCCCAATCTCCGTATTAATGTATCCTTACTCCTTCTACTCCTCTTGAGAACTATTTGGGGCAAAGGGAGGTTGGAAACATATGGTCACCCAAACTATTGAGGCAACATATAAACATGATTCATATACACTTGTATTCATATATATATATATATATATATATATATATATATATATATATATATATAATCTTTATTAAATTATTATAGGAAACAAGATTAGCTACCTCATCCATTGATAAAATTGCCATGTCCTGATATGACTAAGGCACCAAGTTCAATGTTATCAGTATGCTTAAAAATAAATAAAAGGATTTGAATGATCACATCCATGTCCACATTTAGGATCTAATATAAATTACATACATGACTAAAATCTTCACTAATATGGGATAATTTTCTCATACACCCAACATATGATGAACATGGGGTGGCTCATATAGAGAGATCTTAGCTTGGTGATCTAGTATAGGTCTTTATAGGTCCTCACCAAAACTTATTTTTCCCACATGAAACATATATCCCCACATCTATCACCACGATTATTTTTAATTAGATATAAAATTGGTGATCAATCCCTTTATCTCCCACTAGATAAGAGTTAACAATTCCTATAATCACTTGTGAAGGGTCAATATTATTGACCTATAAAATCTAGATAATATAACTCCATACCTCACACCAAAATTAGGTGTGCACACATCACCAAAGTGTGTAGCACATATCATAATCTCACCTATATCTATGGCCTTTCTTAATTTCATAAGTTGTCATGTCATCCACAAACCCATAATCCTATAGATGTTAGTAAAAGTGATCATCTACTCTCCTAGGGCCTAAGAAAACTATAAATTGATATGATCCAAATACAAATGGGTAAAAAAGTCACACATCAACTTTTTTCAATGGGTAAATAATCCCCACATACATGATCCTTAAAATCCATGCCCTATCTAACACAACTAATTCTTCATCCATCAACTATCCCATAACTATTAGAAATACTCTTGTTACCTTGCACAACTCCATCATATGTATAGCCCATAAAATGAAAATTTAAACCTTCCTAATCACTTTATTGGCCTTAAAATAATTTTTAAACTAACATTTTATTCCTCTCTAAAAAAAAAATACCACCTTATGTAGGAGGTAGTTAAATAACCATCACACTGCAAAAGATGGTGGTTTCATTGTTCATCAATGGAAATATCAAAATCACCATAGCCTAGAAAATAGAAATAAAACTGATCCTTGCACTTCATGGTAGTTGTGTAAATCAAGATCTAATAAACATAACCATTGGTATGTGAAGATTTATGGTTTCATCTTGACTTTGGCATTTCCACCAACCAACCACCATTACTTAAAAAACCATCCCAAAAGCCCAAAATCTAACTGAAGTGCAAAAAAGTTGACATTTATTTAATCAACCTAAACCCAAAAACTATGTGTGCAATTTATTTCTAATTTCACTAGATATAATGCAATTTTGATTTTTTTTTAATAATCAGGGGAAAATGTAAAAATCAATAGAACTAACATGTCCTTGACTTGCACCACCTGTTGTAAGTATATTCACCATTCTCTCATTAGACTAATCAATTTGTCTACACTATCACTCAAATTCATCATAAAAAACCCTGATATCATATTTCAAAAATAGAAAATACACAAATGAATTATATTTTTGGAAAGTTTTCAAATATATAGTTGATTTAAATAGATGTTATGTTTCAAGATATTTCTTTTTTTAGTAATTTTATTTTAAACTTGCATTTTAAGACATATTTTCTATCTAACTTACCCATAACATGCTAAAATCAAATGATTTTAACATTTTATTTCCCATATCACTATTTTAAGGCATATTATTTTTAATCTTAGTTTTGTAGGACAAAAATCCTTGACCTTGAGTTCAATCTACTAAAATTATGAATTAGGTAGTATTTTCAGATTCACATACACAATAAGTAAACTTTTCCATGTTTTTATTAGTTAACACTTTTTCATAAAACTTCACTTGATTCCCATTTTTGCTTATAGGTCATAAAGAGGGTCTTAGTTGCTTTGTTGCACCACACATGTAAGTATGGTAAATGTTTAAACCCTCCTTTTCCTTTCAATGCACCACCCCTCATGAAAAAACCCTTATAAATTCATGATGAGGCATATCCCCAAGGGGGAAATATGTATGCACCCAAAAATTACACACT
>JARHVA010007546.1:350000-487500 GCA_037957365.1 Torreya grandis | reverse complement strand
GTAATATATATTATGAAATATCATAAACATGGAATTAAATGTGATTTTATTACATTTAGGTCTAACTTGTCTCAATTAGGCCTTATCTCATCTTTAGGTCTCATGCAAACCTAATCCCATAGGTCTGCTTAGGACACATTACACTTTGCCTAACTTGGAACACATTAAAACACATAAAATGATAGTAAAACATCATATTACACTAAAATATATAATTTATTATCTCATCTAGGATCCATAATACCTTTTAGCTTAGACCACCATTTGAAGTATGCCATTAGTACTATTCACAATTAGGCTTGTGCATACTCAGAAAGTCTATCTTGAATAACTAAAACATAAACATAAATTTTTCAAATGAAAATGGAAAAAAATCACATATAAATAATATAAATGACCTAAGGTTCATCAACATATGATTTATACTTCACAACTTAGGGTATAGAGGCTCAAAAGCTTCTTTACAAAATGCTCACTCTAATCCACCAAGTAGTCTCAAAACATAGTCATGGAAACTTTAAATTATAACACATAAAAGAATTAAAAAAAGGAATTAAAATTCATGAAATTATCCTAAAAAATAATTAAAATAAACTTTGAAAAATATATCATAATCTCTAATGATAATTATTGGTCTTACAGACTAATTTGTTGTCTTTAGTACACATAGTCAAACCTAATCTAGTAAACCCATTTTGGCTCTATCATCTCAATAAATTTCACTAAATATTAAAAGAAGGTATAGGAAATAAATTTCCCAAAAAAAAACCTCATGTGTATTGGATAATTTGACTCAGGTCATAGAGCCTCAAACTCATCATTGCAATTTGCTTACCTAGAATTACCAATTTGCCTTGAAGACCAATCATGTTAATTTTGACATTAAACACCTATATGACCATTTATAGAGACTATTGATGCATTATTATGATATTATGATATAATTTTACCATTTTTATAAAATAATGATAATATGGTTAAATAGCAATATTGGTCTTGTAGACCAATCTCATAGTCTTTTACCTCACTGTCTCATCTGGACCAAATAGGTCAAATTATGAAAAACATTTTCATTATATCCACTAACCTCAAAAAATTATATCTAATATGATAATATATTAAAATAATTTAATAACATCCTCATGTATGTTTATTCATCCTATTCCATGATAACACATCCCTAATCACCCTCTCACTTCTACCTAGGTTTCTTACTATTTGCACCATTAGACCTATTAGCAACTAGTCAACTTGTATGACATGTTTAGCACACCTAAGGGATAGAGATTGAAAAATTACACCTTGGACATAAAATAAAAGTCTCAATAGTTTTCCTCTATCTATTTATGAACTTTGACTTGGTCAACTCTGACTGCTACAATAAATCTCTAGGAAATAAAACCTTTCTTATAAGGTCCACTCACTCACTTAAAAAACAAATCAAACCTAGATGTGATTGGAATATTTGAATACATTATCCAATATTTTTTATAGTCATTTTAGACCATTTGGGTCTATTTTTAATAATATCTTTCACATTACATCAATGGTAGGGTCTTAGAAAGGGTTAACACTAGTTTTGGTGTTAACAATTATTCATAAAGGACTACCCCTCATTTACAAAACTAATTCCTAAAGATATTAGATAGAACCATTCCCAATCTCTCCTCAATATATCAATTTTTGATGTATAATTTACACATTCCAATGAACACCTGAATGTCCTTCTCAAGTTGAGAACCCTTCATTCTATGCAGAAGAGGGACCTTAAAATCACTTTTCATGCCTTATCTTGCAAACCATGACTAAAAAACATATAATACCTATGTTCATGATAAAATACTCAAAATTTCCTTGGAAACTGATATTGATACCCCATTAGGCCATACTCTCTTTCTTTTCTTACTTGGACCTTAACCTGCAAACCTAATTAGGCCTTGAAATCGACCTTCATGCCTCTTTACCTATGAACTCCACCTCAATTACATGATAAATAAACCTATTTCATGCTTAAAAAATATTTTATATCCTTCATATTCATTGAAAACACCTCATGACACCTCATTATGTTAGGTAGAGTCTAGAACTAGTCTAGTTGTAAACTTAGAATTAAGGTTTTACCCTTGAAGGCTCACCTTGAAACTTTGTTGGGTGATCCAATGTCTCATATACATTATAAAATAACCTAATTTAGTATCTTATGCCTCTATTCATCCATATCACCAAGAAACCATGCTAAAATTGTCTCATAAGGTATCTTCATGCTATGACTAGTGTTATGACTAGGCTTCTCAAGCACTTAAAACTAGACAACTGACCTTGAAATATTACTTGATGATTTTATAACTTGATCAAATTAATTTAATGATCCTTAGATAATATAATTCCTCTAAACAAAACTTTTCATGCTCATCATGCACATGCTCATGATATGACTATGCTTGTTATGATTAAGATTCTCAAGACACCTTATACTCAAGGACTAGTACTCTGAACATGCTTACCTTGACCTTAATATTGACATAAAACTCAGAAAAATAATTAAATTTCCTTCAAATTATATATTAGTAGAGAGATAATAGGTTGAATTAAAATTATCTCTTGTCACATGGCTCATATCTCACAGACCACTCACCATGCATCTTCACCAGATGTATCTTAACATAAATGAAATCAAATGAAATCAAATTTAACATCAATGAAAACACTTATCAACATAATTTTTTCTTGTCACCTTAGATAAATATTACACAAAATATCTTTATCTCTATCTCAAGGGCAGATTTATTAATAGTTTTATACAAAAATATATTGATTTTTTTAAATTTTTTATTTTCTTGTGATTATTTTAGAAAATATGTTATAGAAGTTTTAAAACTACTTAGTGACTAATGTGAATGGTTATGTTGTGATTTATCTCATACTCCATGGTGTGAGGGTTTTACCCCAATACTCATATCTATTTTACAACACTAAACATGGAATGTAGTTTTTATGTACCTCAAGTTATATATTAACTGCATAGAGTCCCTTATTTATACAATAGGAAGTCTCTTTTATTTTTTATTTATGGTGCACTTGAGATGATCACATCTCCCAAGGAATTTACTCTCAATGTACCCTTATAAATGGGGTTAATGGGTTAAAGTCATGGATTTTACTTTATATTTATTTCTATTAAACATTAGGATGCAACTAGTCATCAAATGAGAAAGTATATTTGAGAGCCCACATAATAATTCAAACCCTTACTTAGATCACCCTTATACCTTTATTTTTTATTGTATTGTATTCATATTCATTATCATTGCTTGATTCATATTTTATTATGTTCATAATGGGATCAATGAGGGAATATTTATTTCATATGCTACATAATATTATATAATTTATCATCACATCTTATATTTATTTCAAGCATGATATTCATTATGTTTTTACATGGATTCAATATCACGTTAATTAAGAAGCTACACTAATTAATGTTTAATATAAAGATATCCCTATTACAAATGTTTTCCCTAATATATCATGTCATTGTTCTTCTCCAATATATTTTTAAATTTTTTAAATGACTCTAGAACAAGAGGAAGGATATGTTATATGTTGTATAAAGTATACTTCATAATATTTTCAATTGCATATTTGAGACCCTCTTGAAAGATACATCATGTATTTTATTTCATATCCCAATATTTATGAACATTCTATTCTAATTGATGAGGAAAACGTTATGCAATATATTTGTAAACATCTAGAAAAGGTTGACTCATTTTTATATGTTTCTAGATATGAACAAAACAAATGATCCCATGAAATTATTTCAAATGTTTTTACTTATACAATTACATCCATTATTATTTATACACCTATAAAATCATATTTTGGCTTGGGAACATCACTTGGTATACAAATGTATTTATGCCTAAGATTACTCCTATTACTTACACACCTATAATTACCTTTCTAAATGATACTCTTGAGCATGTAATTCTTATCTTACAATATAAGCTAGCTAATATTAAACAAATTATCTCTCATGATAACTCATATATTGACTCATGTTCCTTGTTGCATAACCCTTTGGTACCCAAAATTTCATCTTATCCATTACTATTTGGAATTTTATCCCCTAAGCTTCCACTGTATTAAGGTAAAGGTGATCTTGAACAAAATTTGCATGTATTCCATACATCTTGTCTATATTATATAAATAATGACAAATTATTATCAAATCTCTTTCCAATAAGTCTCAAGGAATGTGCTCTTATATGGTTATATAATATTCATCTTAAATTAGTAAAGGCTTTCAACCCTTTTGAAAATAATTTTTATCATGATTTTCTATTAACATCGGTGAAAGGCTATCATATGCTCAATTTACAAAAATAAAAAAGGGTCTAATGAAAAAATCAACAAATATGTGCTAAGATACAATACTATGCTAGTAAAAATGAAAAATATGATAATGAGCTCCAAGATATCTTTACTCAAATTTTACTATCTTCACTTCAAGAGTCATTATGTTTGATGAGTTCAAATATTTTGATGAATTTCTAGTCCCTTAACCTATAGCATGTCTAAGGATAGGTGTGGTCAACTTGTGACTTACATACCTATTATATTATCCTATCTCATCTCTATATGGTCTTAGTAAGGTCAGCTTATGGAATAACCATGGATAAGTAGATTATACATAATAGGTATTGGTTATTATTTGATCATCATATTGTGAATTATTATTTTATTGCAATATTGTGGAGGTTTCCCCCTTGAAGTTGCTCAGATAATTTTTTAGTCAAAAATTGTACTTTTTGTCAATTATTATTGTGAATTCTACTTTTTTTCAATTATAGAATATTATATTGTATAAATAATAGTAGAATATGTATATATTATACTCTTATTTATATAATATAATATTATATTATTCAAACATCTAGGTAATTTCATTATAAGATGTATCGGAGCTTTAATTTAGGAAAGTTTATATTGAATTTTTATTGGATCTAGTATTTTAGGTTCCTATAAGAAAAAGGATTAAAAAAATAAATCGTAAATAGGGAATAATTTAATTTTTATTTCACTACACAATTTTTTGAAAAAAAATTAAAAGAAATGTTTGGAGAAAAATTCACCCTCATACAAGTTATTAGTCATTGGATTCATCTTAGTGAGATAAGCACACCAATATAATATTTTGGTACACTTTTTAGGCCAAAAATTTTAACCCTTTTGCACATTAACAATCATTGTAATCATCATGATGAGACAATTACAATGGTATAATTTACCAGCACACTTTTTTTCATGGATAAAACCCTCCATCCTAGGGTTTTTGTGTGGTTGGTCCTAACACTCATGGACACTGGAAAGAGAAATAAACTCCAAAAACTCCTCACAAGGATGAAATAGAGTTTGACACTTCTGAAATGTTTATTTTTTAGGTAATTCACCAAGTTTAGTTAGATTTCCAAAGTATGGTAAGTAAATATGATGTCAATGTGGTCAAAGAGGACATCATTGTGGTTAAGGGGGAACTAAATGTTTTGAAGGATAAATTGACACTTATAACTAGGAAATTATCTAATATTATAGTTTAGCCTTGGTAAAATAATCTTCCACCACTCCATTTTGGCTCTCCCCATTCAAAAATCACACCTCAAATCTTATTTTGAAGCAATTATTTTTAAAAGTGGGCTTGCGAAAGTTTGATGTTAAGGATCCACTCACTTTGACCAACAAAATAGAAAATTTATTTGATCTACATTAGAATCCATGTGCATAAAAGGTTGTCATTGCCTCTTTATATCTATAAATTAAATAGTTTATTTGGTATAAATGGTTGTGTGTTAAAAATAAAAAGAAAGACCTTTAGGTTTCCTTTGTCCATATTTTCTCAAGAGTTGTAGATACACTATCACAAAAATTTCTTAAAAAACTACTTCAGTTAGCTAGCCAAATTGTGTCAAACAAGGAATGTGAAGGATTATATTCATTAATTCTATATTCTCTCTTTACATGTTGATGACATCACTCATTTAAATTTTCTTGACCTATTCTTGGGTGGCCTTAAAGATAACATATAAATGGAGGATTTCATTTTAATTACTATTTTAATATCTAAAACCATACCAATTGTATTCATGGTACAATAAAAATCTTTGGTCAAATGAAGACCTTTCATGAATGTCTATGATTGTAATTTCCCAACCCCATAATTTCCCTAGCTTACAATATTAGCCCTTAGCAAATTGAAGAGAAGGGTGAAAAATGGTTATGTTTTGGTTGTGAAATAAAATGGATCAAGGGACATAAATGTGATGAAAAATAAGTCATTTTACATTTAAGGCACCAATGAGGATGAATAATATAATGAGGCCTCAGGTGTGGGTCTAGTTTAACCTAAGGATAAGTATGAATATTCTCAATTTACTATTTCATATCATAAATTTTAGGTATTATTAATATTAAAACTCTTAAGGTGGTTTGTTTCCTTGAGAAATATATTGCAACCATGTTGATTGACTTTGGGATTACACACAACTTCATAAAAAATAAGTTGGATACTAATTTGAACTATTTAGTTTACCTAGGTCCAAAATTTTAGGTCATGATTGAAGATGGTGTACAATCAATTTTTATATAAAATAATATAACATTAATAGTGATATGAGATACTACCTATAATATTATCCTATGTTTAATAATCCCATGGGTGGAGATGACATTATTTTAGGAGTTTAATGGTTCACCAGTTTAGGCACAATTGAGATGAATCTATTGGAACTAATCATGCACTTTCATTCATAAGGCATGATATTTGAACCATGTGGTTTTAAAGATACATTCCAAAATTGGTTAGTTCTCACCAGATAACAAAAATTCTCAAAAAATGTGCTAAAGGAGTTTTTGCATAATTATTTTCTATATAAGTTCAAGAAACCAAGGAGTCTACCCAACCTAATTTACAATTGGTTTCAGATGACCATTCCCTTATTTTTTATGCCATTTTAAAATAACATCCACCAAGAAGATTACATTTTCTTGCCATTATACTAATTTTAGGTAGTGCACCACCCAACATCAAACATTTTAGGTATCCTTATGTCTAAAAGAGTGAAATTGAAAATATCATATGTAAGATGTTAGAGGTAGTTGTTATCAAACACAACCAAAGTGCATATTCTTACCTAGTGGTCATGGTTTGAAAGAAGGATGACACTTGAAGGATGTGCCCAAACTAAATAGAACTCAACAAATACACCATCAAAGATAAGTTTCCTATTTTTTTAATTGATGATTTAATAGATGAATTAGATGGTGTTATTTATTTTACAAAATTATATCTTTGAAGAGGACATACATAAAACAACTTTCCAAACTCATGGAGGCTACTATAAGTTTATTTTCATGCCTTTTGGTCTCCAAAATTCACCATCTACATTTTAGAGTTTGATGAATACTATTTTTAGGCCACTTTTTAGAAAGTTTATGTTGGTATTTTTTGATGACATTATCATTTACAACAAAAATTGGGAAGACCATTTGAAGCATTGGAAACATGTAAACAACATAAAATTTATGACAAACCTTATATATGTGCTTTTAGCATTAGAGAGATGGAGTAATTGGGTCATATTGTTCCATATAAAGGTGTGAAAGTTAATCCTAAAAATTTACAAGTGATGATGGAGTGGTAAGTGCCTAAGACCCTCAACAACTTTCAGTGATTTATGGGGCTAATAGGTTACTATCAAAGGTTTGTCAAAAATTATGGTAGCATTATAGCCCAACTCACATATTTTTTAAATAAATATTCCTTCTAGTTGACTAAAATAACTACCAAGATATTTAAACATTTTAAAAAATTTATTTGCACCACTTCAGTTTTGGTTACTTCTATTTTCTACAAAATTTTTTATTGAATGTGATGCATTAGGATACAACATGGGGTTTGTATTATTTTAAGAATTTATACCACTTGCATTAAAGATTAATTAACTAAATGGAAAAAATAATCTCAATCCAATATATGATAAAGAGATGCTGGTTATTTTACATGCAGTCAAGCAATAGAGACCCTATCTGATGGGTCGCTACTTTTAGGTAAAGACTAATCATGATAACGTCAAAAAAATTTTGAATAATGATTTTATTAACAATAATAACATAAATGGGATACTAAAATGTTGCGATATGATTTTATAATGTTATATAAGATAGGAAAAGATAATGTGGTGGTAGATGCACTATAAAAGAAGGATGAATTAGTTGACACTTTGTTATGCATAATGACCATTTGGTAGGTAAATTGGCTAGAGGAATGAATATCAAAATGGGATAACTAGGATTTTATTAAAAATATTCATCTTGGTCCTAGGGGGTTGAGCACTTTAAATGTAATGGGAATACATTATGGTCAAAATTTTATTTATATCTCTATAAGTATTCTCTCTTAAAACATAAAATCCTTCCAAAAATTCATGCATCTCTAATAGGAGTTTATTTAGTATTTTAAAAATAATATCATAGAATTAAGAAATATTTAATTTGGGAATAAATTAAAGGGGATGTATAACAATATGTCATAAATTCATGGTATGTCAATAAAATAAGGGTGAAATCATTAAGACCCCATATATTGTGTAGCTATTATCCATCCTTAGCTATAGGTGGGAGGAAGTTGTCATGGATTTAGTCACTAGGTTACCATGATCTAAGGGTAAAATTTATATCATGGTAATTATGGATCAAATCATCAAGTATGTTATTTTTTGTTCCTTATCATAACCATTTATCACTAGTACAATATCTTTTAATTTTATCAATATAGTTCACAAATTACATAGTACTATAAACATCATTATACGTGACATACATCCCATATTTATTAGTATTTTTTGGATTAAATAATTTTCATGTTTTGGAACCTAGATGGATCATATCTTATCCTATAATCCTCAATTTGATGGACAAAAAGAGGTAGTGAAAAAATGTCTAAAAGGGTATCTTAATTTTTTTGTTTATAATAAACAAGACAAATGGGTTCATTGGCTACCACTTGCCAAATGATGGTATAACACTTATTTTCACACTTTTTACAAAATGTATCCATTGGTGGAATTGTAATGGAATCACCTCCATCCATAACTTTAGCCTTGAGGGTGCATCCTAAGTTTAAAGCTTTTGAGAAACACATTCACCATCAACAAGACCTATTAGCTAATTTGCAAGAGAATTTAGCAATATAATAAAATAGAATGAAGAATAAAGCATATTAACACCATAATTAAATTAATTTTGACTTAGGTGATTGGGTATTTGTGAATTTTCATCCATATAAGCATATGTATATGAAGTAACAAAAAAATGATAACCAGTTGTCCCCTAAGTATTATGGTTCTTATCAAATATTTTTAAAAATTATTAATTGGCCTAAAAGATGGAATTTCATCTCTCCACTTGCATACATACGGTATTCCATGTCTCTTTATTGAAAAAGGCAATTGGACATATAATTTATACTCAAACTAATTTACCTAAATTGAATGAAAAGGGTTGATTCATTTTGAAGCCAAAGAGATCCTTAATATGCATACTAAGTAATTACAGCCTAAAGTGATTGAGTATTTGATCAAATGGAAGAATATACATTCTAAATTTTAAACATGGGAGGATGAATCATACTATTATTAATGTCTTGGTTTGATTCAATATTGAGGATAACATTTTTCTAAAGGGGAGGGGAATGTTATGCCCTTAACCTATGACATGTCTAGGAATATATGTGGCTTAAATGTGGCTTATATACCTCTTATATTATCTCATCACATAAATTTAAGTTTATGTTCTTAGTAAGGTCATACTATGTAATAGCCATGGTTAAGTATATATAAGAGGTATTGGTTAATTTTTTATTGTCATATTATGATTTTTTTTAATTGTATTATTGTTGATGTTCCCCCTTGAAGTCAAACATAAAAAGAGGTCTTCATATCCTAAGGCTAAACAAGTTATTCATAAATTTTCACCACATGAACATGTTATTACATCTTATATTATGGCACATGAAGATATAAGTTTATGTGGGAATATGAATAGTGATTTAATGGTTTATATTACAACATATGATCATAATTTAGATTTAGAGACATCTACAATTTTTACTTATTCTTTATAATAAGTTACACCTTCATACAATGTATTTGGGTATACATATATGTATCATCATGATGAGATACACACTTGGATAAAATATTCTAATTCCTCCCAATCCACCAATTGGGTTGTGTATACACATAATATTTTCAACCTTTATCAAAATTTGATTCTTTCTATCTTTCAGGAACCCATTGAGTCTCAATCTCTTTGAGTGCATGTCCTAAGGATTACACTGAGAAATGGGTGGGCATGTCATTGGTGATGCATAGTATTATTGTCCCTTATTTCCACTTATTACCAATCCAACTAGCTCCTAAAAACATTCCCCTAAGCTTTGCCTCCTATTTTACACACTCCTCTAGTCTTTTATCACCTCCATTAGCTGTTTCCCTAACTTAAACCCTTTTTTAATAGTTTATGTGACTATGTCAACCACATCAAAATTGTATCCTTATTAATAAAATTTATTAGGGACTAGGTATACCACTAAACATCCTAGTCTATGACTTAATTAGTTTTCATCAATTATGATACTAGGTCGAATGGGTCGATCTTGTTGGATTGAAACTTTAGAAGGGTTTAGGTTTAGATATGCCTGTATAAACACATCCATTTTACCATTATTATAGAGTAATAAAGAGTTATTATTAATTTGTGATTATTAATAATATGCTCTTACACCATTCTACTTGAGGAGTCTTAGCTTAGGGTTTCTACCTGGAGAAGAATCTAGTCTTGTGGAGAAGTTTTGGATGGTTTGGTCTTTCTTAGAGATCCTTAAAAACCACAATAACCTCCTGTAAGGCACATTTATCAAAGGGATATATTGAGTCCCAATGGGTTCATATTTTAGGTAAGTATCTATAAATTTTCTCCTCTTTTTAATAGATATAAGTAGCATAAGTAATAACTTTTGAATAATATTATCTCTCCATGCATTAGGGTTTTACCTATATATAGCTTAATTAGGATTTTATTATGAATGTTTGTTTTCATTTTTTTAATAACCCCCATATTGTGCCACAAAATTTTATGAGAACTAGATTATATTTTTTACTTGTTATTAGTATAGTGAATATGAAAACATAGGACCTAGTTAAGGTTATTACATAAATTTGCTTCATTGGAGGCTTTGGAAACCTCCCTAGTGATATTATTGTGATAAGAGATACCTTGGATAGGTCTAGTAGGTCCATATTTTTCATGACCTTGATTATCTAATGTATCCCCAATCAGAAGTGTAATTAGGATCTATCTTCCTTGAGCTAGGATTGATTTGTAGAATTTGTTGTATTTCCCATTACATACATTATGGTGAACCCAATGTATTTCATGTATTTCATGTGAATTTGTTCTTTCATGTATTTCATTTATATCATTTTTTTTATATTTATGATACTAGGTTGATTAGGTCAGTATAGATTTAACTTTTGTGGGTAGGTTTAACACACAGTTGCATCAAAATGACTCTATTCTTTATGTGTAGGTCCTCATCAAATATAGGTCACTAGATTGAGTAGGTAAACATAATACTCTTATTAATTTATAGATAATAAACTATGTCAAATATGTTTACTAGGATTATATTCAACATCTAGATAGCAAACTAAGTTGACCAAGTTGACTTACTCATCTTAATAGGCTTTTACAAATAGGTTTCATAGAACTAGGTTGACCTAGTCAACTTAGTTGGTAAGACATGAAAGCAATACTCAAGGCACTTCAATAGAAAATTTACAATCCTCAACATCTTCCAACCAACCAATTTTCCTTTATTTCTCTCTTTCAATTCAATAATTCATTACAATTCTATTTTATGCATGTTTGTAGTCTTCAAAACTGCAATCCTACAACAAACTAAGTCGACCTGGTCAACTTAATTTTGTATCATGTATTCTATCTAAAAGACTAATTTGACCTACTTTACTTGGTTCTTAATGACTATTTATTCTATAAAATAGCAAAAACCTATTCGAATCTATTCTATAATGTTTGCATATAATGTCATCTGAATTGACTTTATACCATTATTAAAATTGTAAATTAACAACTATATGATAGTAATTAATTCATAATATAATTTTCATCTATTTTCATGCTTAGAGTAGCTCACATAGTCTAATTATGTGATTTTCAAAACACCATTTATTTACTCTATTTTCTATTTTTGTACACACTACCAAATCACATAAATTTCAAAATGCATTTTACATTTATCTTCCTAAGGTCTACCTAATTGGTTTTCATCAGCAAGAGGAATTTGAAATGGTTTCTTGGCCAAGTAAAAACATGTGTTTAATAGTATATATTTGAAAATCACCCAAAACCCTTATCACTATGAGATTGTGAAGTGAGTGGGTAAGCCCCAATACAAAGATAGTACCATTGCCAACAAAGATCTTGTTCAACCTAAATGTCCTAAAACCATCCATAGATTGCTTTCTCATCCCCTATTTTTAGCCAAATTCCATATAAAACTTAAAATAACACTTTATAATAATCTAAAAACACTCAAGATGACCACTTATTAACATTTAATTTTCATTTGAATTCTTTCTCTTTGCTCATTGTATGTTATATTGAAAAAGCTTGCATTAGCCATTATTGGTGCAAGGTCTTGTGGTATTTGTTAATTGGATCATTCTCATTGATCTAATTATTTGAGTGTTTTCTTACATTTCTTGATTCAAATTACATTTGAAAAATATTTTCCTATTTTTAGCACATTATCATTCTGTTTGACATAGTCTCTCATAGACTGTCTTTTTCCATAACTTTAGTACTAAGTTGAATTGGTCAAATGAGTACTATTTTTTACCAATCAAGTTATAGTACCAAGTCAACCTATTCAATTTTATATCCCTATCAAACTATAT
Organism: Torreya grandis; assembly: GCA_037957365.1. Taxonomy (NCBI): domain Eukaryota; kingdom Viridiplantae; phylum Streptophyta; class Pinopsida; order Cupressales; family Taxaceae; genus Torreya; species Torreya grandis. The sequence goes on along the minus strand of JARHVA010007546.1, from coordinate 474,460 downwards.
TTTTCCTTTGTTAGTAGTACTAGGTTGAACCAATTGACTTTGTGTCTGATTACTACCCCTGCTTTCCTATCTAAATGACTTAGTTCTCTATTTATCTTTCCATAGAGTTATGTTCATTTTATTCAAAACATCATGAATTCCCCTATTATAATCTTCTTGGACAAAATAAATCCATGTAGACACTATATGGGTTATTCATTTCTCCCTTTATTTACCTCGCAAGAAAACCCTCACTCTTGTAGCACCTCTTCCCCTCCTTCATTTATGGCATGTAACATGGTTCAAATCACACCTCAAGATGAAGTAGATGGATCTGATACTTTTTATACCTATCAAAACAATTCTCATCTTCAAAAATTTCAACATAATGTGGGAGTAATTGATGTTAGGAAGATTTAATATAGAGAAATAGTAATGAATTAAATATGGAAATAAAATGCATAAGACACAACATAATAATGACATATATTTAACATGGTTCACAAAATATGGGCTATGTGCACACGAAAACAATCAATACTTATTATTTAGTATAAAAAATGAAGGAAAAAGCCTTTAATACACCCACTATAATATCCTCTTAACTCACACAGTATACCACCATGATTAAAATTCCCTCATATCAATGGAGGGTTACATATTAGGGGAAAAATGCACAAACATAATTTCTACCATTAGATTTGTGACCTAATAGTGAACGGTCTAGATTTACAAAAAAATTATAATATTTTACAGTGAACTACCCTCATGGACTCCCATAACGACCTTAGTGGGGGGTGTTTCCCCACACACCCCTATCAAGAATTAGGAATTATAATAAAATTATGTTCCACCATCTAACAATTGACACAAGTCTATCTAGTAATCCCACTAGTAATGCACCTTCTTGAAACCCTCCCCCTAATACCAATTTGGGGCGTTTTCCTATAAATACCAACCCACCAATTGATATTAATCAACTTCTTGCACAATTCATATAACAAATGAACATATTGAAAAATTATAAAACCTCTCAAATGATACAATTACAACATCATTTGATCAATATGACTAATCAACCTCTAGTTCTCAATCTTTAAGCCAATCCTAATTTTATTCCTTCATATCTTAGACATGCCTTAGGAAATGTTATTCCTCAACCTATAATGAATAACAAGATGCTTCAAAATATCTAAAATGAGCCTTCAACTCCTTTCATCATGTCTATTAAAATTGGTAATATATCACTAACTATCAAGTATGATGGGACTAAAGATCCTGGATCTTTTCTCAAAGCATTTGATAATATTTATAAAGAGTGGATCCAAGCTAATATTTTTTACACAACTAAACTTCTAGTCAAAAGCTTCACTAGTGATGTATTGGAATGGTAAAACCAAATTCCCTAACATTTCATTTAGTAACTTGAGGATTTAGTCAATCCTCTAGTTAAATAGTTTCAACATAATAAACTTCCCAAACATTTCCTTAAAATTTTCATCAATGCTAAGAAATCTCCCACTAAATCAACTCATGATTTTTTCATATGATGGAAATCTCTAGCCCATAAGGCTGACCATAACATGACTGATGATAATTTATTTAAACTCTTTATAAGATAATTTAACTCCTTTGATTCAATATAATATTCAAAAATTTTCTCCTCAAATGGTTAACAAAGATATTGACCAATCCAAATGTCAATACTTACTCATGAAGCAATTTAAACCTAATACTAAATTCCTTACAACATATTTTCAAACTTATACAAATGGCATCACTGGTAATACTTCTCAAACCAAACTAGGAGTTGTCAAGGCTGACAATCCCCCATCATATCACATACCAATAACTGTGTAGCAAATTAAATAATTATTACCACCCCTTAAAGCCTTTATTTATCCTAATAATCCTCCTAAATGGTATGACCCTAATCAATGTTTTTGGTTCCACACTAACATTGGGCATTCCCATAAAACTTGTTCAGGGCTTATTAAATTTTTGGTCTCCTACATGCTTGGTGATTATTTCAATCATGAAGCCTTGATCCAACTCCATGATCAAGAGTACAACACTACTTATCAAAAATGACAATCTCCCAAAGCTTCTTCTTCTAATAACCAAAAATATTTTTCCACATCTAATCATCAACAAAATACCAAGGATGTTTGTGCTATTGATGTTGACTATGAAAAATATTAAAATAATTATCAATATGTTAACATAACTAAGGTCAACTATCATCACAAACCAACCTAAAAATATCGTATCACAAAACTTAAGAAATCATCTTTGGAGGAGTAAATTCTCAAAGATACTATAATCACTCATTTACTTTAAAAGCCCATGAAGAACCACTTCCTTCTTCTGAACCAACAATAACTTCCATTCCTTCACAATATACCTTAACTTCTAAACATCACATTTGTTATTTTTATAAATCCCATTGGAATTTTCTTGAAGAACTTAACTCCATGCCTTGAAATATTCCACTTATGGAGTTAGTTCGTACTTCTCCTTATCATCTCAAGTTTCTTATGCAACAATTATAAGAAATTGAAGATCCATATTTTATAGATGAAGAACCACCCTCTATTGAGCCTCAACCCACCAACATGCACACCATTTTTCCTTCTTATAAACCATCCATTGAATTTATTGAAGAGGACATGATTAATGATGATATTTTTTTTGTGCTGGTGATCCACCACTATTAATTAAAATAGATATGAATACTACCCTTATTCATATAGTTTTAGTTGATGAAGGGTATTCTATTAATGTAAAATCTTTGTGTATTATCTAAAAACTTAGATATAATAATGATCATCTCAAGCAAACTCACCTTACATGTTATGGATTTGATAAAACTCATCAAAAGCCACTTGGTTGTATTTGTCTTCCCCTTACAATCAGACCCAAGACAATTCTAACTAAACTTATAGTCCTTGATTTTCCCTTATCTTATAACGTACTCCTCGATCACCCTTGGAATCATGAAATGAGGGCCATCAGCTCTTCTGGTAGCCAATGCATCAAATTTCTACATAACAATAAATGGTATAAACATGAGGCTGATTTAAACCCCTAGAGTATTCATCTTCCTAATCAAAAATCTCAATATCACATTCTTACCATCAATAATTATCCTTTGCCTAAATTCATCAACATCAATCTAGACCTCAAGGTCTCTCTTATTAATTTAGATGATGATGAACCTAATGAATTACAACATATTTACAATACTACTAAGCTACCTCCTTATATCTCAGAGTGGCTTCCTCCTTCTTTATTACATCATGATCTCAGTATTCTTCTAATTGATAAGATCATTTATTTTATCCCTCCATGCAATGCCCATGAATCTTCTTACCTAGAAGATGCCTTTACCTGCAATGACTATGGAGTGGCAAAATTATTCTAAGATCCCTCAATCATGTCTCCATGAAAGTTTATTAACCTTAGAATTTCACCTTATAAAACTCCACTTGAATCTCAAGCATGTACCATTTTTAAAACTTATGATGATAATTAAATCATGGTCCAAGATCAATCTCGAGACTTGGATGTTCAACATTATCATAAATATTTATCTCAAATACATGATTTTAACCAGGATGTTCACATAATTTACATATATTTTGAATGATCTCTTGAAGGTCATGTACCTCATGCTAATACTCTACTTCTTGGTAATCCTTGGGTGATCAAATAAATCCTCCCTTATTAACCTCAAAATATCCTTCAACCTTCTCTACCACCTACAAATCCCATCATTACATCCATTTTCCTCCATCTAAGAACCTAACAATATCTCATCTAATCAACCTACTCTTATTCTTGATATTACATTAGATGCCAAGGCCATAAATGTCCATCAAATACACTTTGAATAGGATATATATTGTAATAAAATTATTTTTCTTGAATTAGATGTTGAGTATTATGGGCTATTCCCACTTTGCCTAGAAATAAATCTATTCTTAAATTCTTTCATGCATGAGAACCTCAACTTCCTTAGTAATGTCACAAAATTAAGAATTTCAAAAACAAAGCCCCTTGTTTCAATAACTTCATCACTAGTATCAAACCTAAAGATAATATAATTTCTTATTTACCAAATTTACCATACCATTTATAAGATGGAAATGCTATGCTTATCGAAGAAACTACTCATATTGAACATGGTACTCCATCCTGTCCTCTCCCTATTACAATTTCTCACAAACTCATACCTACTAGACACGATGATTTTTTTTATTTTTATATAAATATCATGAGATACTATCCAAGTCCTATTAATACATTCTTGGTATTAACCCTAGCATGATGGTGCAAAATATCATCACTTATCCTAATGCCAAACATGTGCACTAAAAGCAACACAAATTTCTACCTTATGCCACAAAGAAATTATCAAACTTATTGATGCTAAATTTATAAAACTAGTGGACTATTATAAATGGGTTTCTAACATAGTCCCTATTCATAAAAAAGTCACCATGGTCATTCACATTTTCATTTATTTCTATAATCTTCATCTTTCTTGTCCCAAGGACAATTTTACACTACCTTCAATAAATGCCATTGTCGATTTCATAATTGGTTATAAAATGTTGTCACTTATGGATGGTTTATTGGGATATAACCAAATTCATATTGTCCCATAGAGACCAACATAATACTACTATCATCGTATAATGGGGCACCTATTTCTATGTTAAAATGTCATTCAGACTTAGAAATGTCAGTGCTACTTATGAATAGGCAATGACCCATATATTTCATGATCTTATTCAAAAAAATTCTACAAAAACTATGTGGATGACATAATTACTAAGTATAAATGTCTCAACACTCATCTTTTTAATTTTACCATCATCTTCAACCACCTTCTTAAATATAAATTTAGACTCAATCCTTACAAATGTTTTTTTGGTGTCACATCTAAAAAAATGTTAGGATTCTTAGTTTCTCTCCATGACATCAATTATTAAACTACTAAGATTAATTCTATCATCAACATGACCATCCCTCAATCCATCTTGGACATTCCCACTTATCTTGATAAACTTAGGGAAATCAAATGATTCATCCCCAAAATGGCTTATCATATCCACTCCATCAATTCTCTCTTAAATAAGGTAATTCTCTAGAATGGGCAAATCCCTATCAAAGTGTTTGATAATCTGAAATAATCATTGATTCACCCACCTAATCTTCATCCCCCTTCACATGATCAACGTTTAATCCTATATACCTCTTACACACCCATATCATTTGGGGCAATGTTTACACAATAAGATGATACTAGAAGAGAATATGCCATATACTATATCAACCAAGACCTTATTGATTATGAAAAATGTTACAAATAATTTGAATGTGATTGCCTTTCCATATATTTTGCAAATGAAACACTTTGAAATTATATACTTTATTATACCACTTATGTTATCATCCATTATAATCCCCTTCATAGACTATGTAGGTTATTGACAATGGTTTTGGATGGAGGTGTGGTATTTTAAAGGATAGTGAATATCTACGTGAGATGGATGGATGGCTGGTTGCTAATATAAAGTGGGTAGGTCTCAAAATAAACTCAATAAAGGAGGGGAGGGTAAGGTATAAAATAAGACTATATAGTTTTTAGGAATAACTTATTTGTCTAGTTTATAAAAGGATAAGATCTTTTAAAACCTATGCCTATTGTAAGTAGATATTGCAAACAAACATTCATACATGGTTTAGAAGTCTAAGGGGATACAATTATAGGAAATTCACAAGCATAAAGAAAAGGTTACCCCTTTTAGAGAAGATATTGCACACCCTTAATTAAGAGATTATAGATTGGGATAATGAGGTATCTGAGGTAGCTATTATACACACATAGAAAACTACATCATAAAAAGTACTCATACACACTTAGAATTATGAATCAATCAACTTAATTGACTTAATCAATATAATTTACCAATATTTCAACAACTATTACACATCTAAGATTAGTAAATTAATAAATATAATCAAGAATCAATTTTCATCTTTTGCACACTAAGGATTATTAAAACATACAACCAAAAAAGTAACATCTAATTACACAAGTAATGGAAAGAAAATACTCAAGTGTGTGAAGTTGATAATAAAAATTGCTTCGCTCCTTTGTATTCAAATTTTTTTGACCCCTCTAATTAGTGGATTATAATTGTTTAAATAGGCTTGGGGAAGGGGTCACCTCATCCCTTAAGTTTATGTAAATTCATTTACATGTAATAGTTAGAACATAAGTTCTAACTATGGTCAAACTATATAACAGTAAATTCATAATTATCAATTAGTCATAAGTTGACCCTTTCAAAAACATGCAACTTGTGAATGTGTAAAAAATAAAAAAGGAAATTTTTTACATTTATAGCTCAAACTATAAGGAAATTATGAATATATAAACCATTACAAAATTATAAATGCATAAAATCTTGGCCTTGATAAGGTTACATCTTTTAAATATCCACATGTACTTTACTTAGTGTAGTGGCTAGGGCAGTGTGAGTTAGAATTATAGATGCCAACATGGTACTTAAAGTTTCAATTTGAGATTGCTTTTTATTTACTTAATTATAATTATAATACTTGTTTTCTATGTCATACTTCTATCATATGATGTTCAAGTTAAGCAAAGGTGGTTAGTGGATCCTATTGACTTGGCCAAGGAGTTTAGCATGTTTGACCTTAGTTATTTTAAAATTATTCTTGAAAATATCCACCTATATGACCTTATTTCTAGATGCACTTAACTCAACTTCTATTTCTTCCAATGTCAAATCTTATAGACTCTACTTGAATTTTCTCATTACCTCCTATATGAGCTTTTCAAAATTGATCTTATTGATCAATTTACATGTATTGTCTTTTACCTTTAATAACTTCAAGTCTTTTAAAATATAGATAATTTGGGCCTCATGTGCCTAATATTTAGGAATTAAATCCCCAATTGATTTTAACCACTCATGAGCTTCTTCCTACCTTATGATACCTAGATTGAGATCATTGGATGCCTCAAGTGGTGTCATAAGGTCTAGATGACTGTATATTTTGTTTCCTATGTATGCAACTAACATATTTAGATTACTACTATCATTTCTCAAGGAATTAAATAATTTATTAGTATTATTGATATGAGGAGCCAATTTGGCCTTCATGAAATATAATGCTTCTAATGAGTTTTAACATTTAGATACTGCTTCCTAAACCTTGACCTCTATACCTATAGGGATATGCATAGTCTTTTTTTATTCCCTCAATTGTTCTACCTTAGTTTCTAGCTATTGATGAGCCATCTAAGTGCCTTATTATATGGAAACCATAGCATCCTTGTGTGCTTAATCTAGGTATATAAAATTATCAACATATGGGGACTATCCTAACTACCTATTATGCCTCTTAATGAGGGAGAATACTTCCTATCTTTCCTCAAAGATTATCTCCCTTCCTTTGTTATCTTCCAACTTCCTTTTCTTCACTTTTTGTATGATACCAGATGGTGGGTCAAATAAAATAGTGATAAAATGGAGTTCAGTGATCTTGAATCTAGGCAACCAGGAGGCCTTGTTCCTAAAATCCATAGACTAGGGAGGAATGTCGAACTGTGATGTATCTGTGGTTTTAACTACAAACTCTTCTAGAGTCTCCTCAACTACTAGTTATTTATTTTTTTCGTTAATAAGGATGTTATATAGGTAATTACAAATTATCTTAGACCATTCCATTCCTCCAAACTAATGGAATGGATGGACTATGACCAATTGGGGTTTGGCCTTCCTTCCCCTAATAGAACTTGCCATAATATTTTCTTCTATGGAGGTGGTAGAAGGCATGGGAAGGGTGATCTGAGTGGAATAGATATGGAATTATGGAGTGTCCATGGAAATATACACCTTTCTATATATATTCATCTTCTTCATGGCTCTAATGGAGGAGGTACTATTGGGGATAGAGGAGGTAGCCATGGTAAATGGAATGGAAGTGGACAATGGGCTAATGGATGTGGTGGAAATATACTTCTCAATATTTGGGGTGAAAAGGGGGAATTGGATGAATGTGGTTGGGGAAAAGGGTTTAATAGAGGTATAAGTAGGAATTTACACCTTTGGAGAGATCAAAATAGAAGAAATAAGAACACTACCAACTATTGGAATAGTAGGTAAAGGAATAGTCATAAAATATTGGGTACCTAATAGACTTTGTGATATTGGTTCCAATTTAGGGCTCAAAGCCTTAGCCATTTCCAAATCTATGTCCTCCTTAGAACCATCTTTATCTCCAACATCTTCAATTTCAATAGCCTCTTCTTCTACATGATTTGAGTGTTATGGTGTAGGAGGCCAGCCTTGAGATAAATATACTATGGGACTCCATGTAGGGGTCCTAGGATTATTTGTATATACAAGAGGATCCTTTAGTTGTGTACGGGAGCCATATTGGGTTGATGAAGCTTCTTCTTATGTTTGTTCCTCCTCATTAGAGTTTAAACTGATGGGATCTCCTAGTTGTGTTCCTGTGAGGATGGGTTCAACTACCCTCGGCTCCTTCTTCATAGCTTTAAGATTTAATTTCAAATGGAGTCCTTGAGATGAAGAACCAGCCTACTCCTTGGATTGATCCTTAGACTATCCTCTCCAAAAGTTTGAATGCTCCCATCCTTTGTAAATGTCATTTTTACTATCTAATTCATTTTTAGAGACTAAAGAATCATCCTAGATCATTATAAAATGATCCTCTTTCAATCCCATAATATTTTCTCTTTCCAATACTTCTTCATCATTCTTGGTAGTCAAAAATAAAAATTCATATGCATAGGGGACATGGTTTTAAGGGACATTAACTCCCTATAGGTGCTTATTAATAAAACCACATGGATCCTAGTCCTTATGTGGAAGCATGGTGAAATTATAGTTATTTTACTTACCACCCACTTCTCTAAAATTATTCCTCATGGTATACACCATTTTTACAATGACTACATGGTGACCAAAGTATGAAATTTTCTTTGCTTTTTTGGACAAATCTTCTTCAATGTTCCACTATAGCTAAAAGGCCATCTCTTATTCTTCCAGCTTGTCTAGAACATATCTTGGGAGACATAAGGGGGTCCAATTTGTTTCCCTAGATTAGTATAACTATGAAATTTGGATACAAAAAGTAATCCCCTCTTTTATCTAGTGTTTTCATAATAGTCTCTCCAATTAAAGGCATGGATGAGCTGTGGATGGGTTTCCAAACCTAAGGACATGCATCCTCTACAATATTTACCATGTTATTTATATAGTCATAAACATGAAAAAATTGGAAGTGGTCAACAATTATATTCTTGATGCAATTTATAGATGGACTCTATAATTCATCAAAAAATTTGTAATAGGTTCTCATGACAACATATAATAAGTGGGATATCATATAAAAATGGATCATATGTGTGGGGAAATTGTACTTATGGTTTATTTTTTCCCTTAAGAATAAATTGATTATTTATTGTAGTGTGAACTTAGCATCATTAGTTAGCAACATGTGTAACAATGGCACCCAATCTAGATTGACAAAATTAATGCTCAACATACAATAAATTATGTTTAAAAGAGCCATGCCAATGCATACTCACATCCTAAATTTTTCTATGGAAGCATTTCCCTTTGGCTTCTTTCATTTGAAAGGGATGGTATATTTAAGGAGAAACCATGAAGACATCACCTTCTCAATTGTGTTTTATTCATTTCATGACACCAACCTATGCTTGTCAAAGTATGCATCAGGGGTGTTCAGGGATAAGTATCTTTGGAAGTCAGCACCCAAAATTCATGTGATGACTATTTTATTACTATAATGATGAAGGAATGAAACTTGTGTTATCTTACCTAAAAATAATAAATATAATAGGAGGTTGATGCATGACATCACCCATAGCTTGGAAATCACAAAGTGCAATTTTTGTATTTTTAGGAAAAATAAGTATTTAATAAATAATTGCTTAGAGAGCATGATATTATCTATGTAAAATGAAAATATATCTATATAATTGATAAAATCCCATATCTATAAATAATTTTTGTACTAATTATCAAAAATGGTAGTGTTGAAGACTGTATCAGTAAACTGTGTAAAATCCTTGAGTAGAGGATGGTGGATTTGTTCCTTGAAATGTCCTAGATGAAGAAACCATTTACATATACATGGTTAGTGTTGTTTTTATAATATTTATATGTGATATGTATTGTATTATCAATTCATGCTCCTGATCTACTTGGTGATTCTTTACACAATGCTCTCAAGATAGTAGTTAGGGATCTTTCACAATGTAGAAGAGTAGTAGACTTCAAGTGCAAGTTTTGTTTGATAGAAATGAAAGATTAAATGGTTTTAAATTGTGTATATGGTTTTTAAAATTTAATATTAGCTGGAATGATATTATATTCCCAACATTCACTTCCTTTAGTTCACTGTATAATTCAAATTTCATTAGTTTACATTGGTGAGTGACTTTTGAATATACTATTAGGAAACATTTTAACTTTATTTGGATAAGTGTTTCAAGTCTTTATATTGTTCTTGGTAGTTAGATATTTGGGCTTTATGTTGGGGACCAATATTTATAAAAGTCTCACAAAAAAAATACCAAAGACCTATTTCTATCAAACAAAATGTCTATGGTGCCATTTCTGAAGAGCTATTTTCATTAGATAAAATGTCCATGACCAAAAATATGATAAGAATGAATTATTTTAGGGAATCTATTTTGGAAAAAATGTCTAATGCAACTTCTCTAAGGGCCAAATTTGTGTGGAATAAAAGTTTTGAATAACAAAGTTTGAATGAAAAGAAGTGCCAAAAATGCAAACCCTAAAATGTTACAGGATAAAAGACTAAAACATAAAACCTAAGAACCAAACCTATCAAACAAAATGTTTAAATAAAATGCTTGAACAAAATTTTGACAAATGAAATCCCTGAATAAATTCATCTAAATTGACTACATCCCAAAATTCTACATATTCAAAACTCCCAAAAGGTATTATTGAAGTTAGTCTATAAAATAATACATGAATACCATGTCCATTTCTTAAAGTATGAATATTAATAACCAATCATTCCTAGAATTTGCAGAATTATATAGAAAAGAGCTCAACAATCAAGGCCCAAATCTTGAAAAGAAGTGGGTTCCCATTTCTCCTCAGGGAAAAAGGGGGTGTTGGATACAAAAAATGGTGACTCATAGGGGGAATACTCCTAAGTATTCAAGAATCTACAATTTTGGTTAGTAATCCTTAAATAAATTAGTAATGAATCACAGAAGAATACTTAAATCAGGAACATGAAAGACTCCTAAGTTTATTCACACAACATACTTACCTTCCAATTCTATTGATCTATGTATTTCAAATGTGTAATTCATTTAAATATTATTGTAATGATTTGGTTAAAGGTTTGATGAAGTTGTAGGTTTGATTTTAGATCTCTTAAATCTCATTAAATAAAGGGAGGCTTGGGCATTGCTCTGTTGCCATCTAGGCATCCATAACCTTGATAGAGATACCTTAGGCACCTTTTCTTCTCTTTTCATTATCTTTTTAACCATGATGTGTGGTACATTGACCTTATTTCATCATGTGAGCCTTTTGATTTTCTTTAGATTTCTTTTTCTCTTTTGAACTCATTGGTGATTTTCTTATTTTCTGTTTCTTTTATTCTTAAATGAAAAGAGAAAAAATAGAACTCTAATGAGCTAGTATAATTATAAAACAGATCATTACTAGAACATCCCTATCAGCCACATCTATACCTAGAATTATCACCTCCAACAAGTATTCAATATGATAATTGTACTTGATCCAATAAAATAATAAAACTTTATAAATTCCTATGAAACACTCTAAGAGAAATGTTTGCATAACTAGTGAAAGTTTTCAATTCTGACACCATCTAGAATAATCTATGATTAACTACCTTCATCCTTAGAACTCAAAACAAATAAGTACACCCAGTTCATGGAAAAGTTATAAATTATTTTTTCCTTTTTACTTCTCCCCTTTTATACAAGTCTATTTTGAGCATAATTTCAATTGGTCTAATTTCAACTTGTTTACATCAAAACAAAAACAATTTACATTGTCACAAAAAGAAACAAAAATGACTAATCTAGAAAGCAAGGAATCTATTATAGGAAATCATGAAATCTAATCTAAAAAAAAGGAAATATAGTGTAGATAATCATGAAAAGTAATCTAATTCTACATCTACATTTACCACTCCTCTTTGTTAATTTGGGGTACCTTTAGATGGTACAACCATGATGTAATGTTTCAAAAACTAATTGTTGACTAGGTAGGTAAGTTCATTACCCTGTAGGTCCTTCAAATAAAACACATTATTGTCCATGATCTCTAAAATATGATATGGTCTAATCCATAATGGGGAAAAGTTATCAAGTTGTCCTTTATTCTCATGGTTTTTATCCCAAAGTAGCATTAGATCTAAAATCCTAAATGCTTTGATCTTTGCTCTCTTATAAAACCATCTCTTGACCACATCTTGGTATTTGTTAAATGTCTACAAGGCTTTAGTCCTTGAATCTTCCATCTCTATTATGTCTAAAAATCTTGATTCTACCTTGTCATTTGGTTCTATATAATCTTCCATGAACTAGCAAGTAGGTATCTTCAACATGATATGGAATACAGGTCCACATCCATATACCAATAGATAAGGTAAAGCTTTGAGGGCTTATTTTTATCTCATTTAGTCTACCCAAAGATCATACTTAAATAAGTTATGCCAGTCCCTAGGATTATCCCTTACTAATTTCTTAATTAAATTTATTAGGTTCTTGTTCGTTGATTCTATAAATCCATTTCCCTAGGGGTAATGGTTAGAGGCTAACTTGATAATCTAGTTGTAATATGCCCATTCAGTAAATTATGTTGAGATGAAATCTTGTCTATTATAATGAACCAAATAAATAGGTGTGCCAAATATGGTTGTTATGTGTTCCTCTAAGAAGTGAATCATTTTTTGTACTCTATAATTCTTTGTAGCAATTGCTTCAGTCCATCTAGTGTAGTATTCAATAGTGTATGCAATCAAAAAATCATCATGTCTATAAATTAGTCCTAGCTTAGCAAAGATAGAGCATACCTACACTTTCGATTGGGGATACACTTGTTAAGTGAGAGAATGATTAATATGTTAGAAATATTGTCATTGATGTCAAAGGTCTAGCATTATTGGTGATAAAGGCCCCATTGCATTTAATGTTATTTTTAATAGATATATCTTGGCTAATGTGAGTTAATATTTATTTTATATTAATGAATATATTTTTGGTCGCATATGAGATAAAAGAAGGGCCCATGGAGAAGTCAAAGAGCCATGGGGTAAATACAAATGAAGGATGGGACGCATTTTCCCATGAAGAGTCATCTTGGGGGATTCCAAGAGTCACCTAGTGAAGACAAAAGAGGAAGGGCACAATTTCTCATGAAGGGACACTTTGAGGAATACAAAAATTCACCAAGATAAAGACAAAAGAGGAAGGGCACAATTTCTCATGAAGGGAAACTTTGAGGAATATGAAAAGTCACCAAGATAAGGACAAAAGAGGGAAGGACATTTTTGCTCATGAAAGGTCACCACATGAATTTTCAAAGGCAAGGATATGAAGGGTCATACAAGTTTGGCACCATTTTCCATGAGGATTGAAAGGTCACAAAGGGGGAAGGCCAAAGGTCATTTGGAAAGCTATAAATAAATGCTTGAGAAGCCATTTTTAATATAGGTGATTGAGGTTGATTTGATATTGTAATATCTAGCTTAGAAGAGTATTTGAGAGAGAAGAATATGATTTGTATTTATTATATCTAGCTTAGAAGAGAAAAGGTGAGAGAGAGGAAAGAGATGTTGTAATGAACTATCATTTGTTGGGATAGCAACATTGAGAGATAGTTGTGTGGTATACACAAAGGGGTTGGTGCTCCTGTGGGTTGGTGCTCGGCAAAGGGGTTAGTGCTCCTGTGGGTTGGTGCTCATGAATTGTTGCTAGGTTGGTGCTTGGTAAAGGGTTTGTTTCTCCTATGGGTTGGTGGTCATGAATTGTTGTTGGGTTGGTGATCTGTAAAGGGGTTGGTGTTCCTATGGGTTGGTGCTCACGAATAGTTGTTGGGTTGGTGCTCATAAATAGTTACTGGGTTGGTGCTCAGCAAAGGTGTTGGTGCTCCTACAAGTTGGTGCTTGTGAATATTGTTTGGGTTGGTACTCAATCATATACTTGAGATTGTTCTCTATGGTTTTTCCCACCTTGGGTTTCCACATTATATCTGGTGTCTCTCTCTATATTGTGTGGTATTTATTATTTGAGTTTTATTACATATCTTGAATGTCTGATTAAGTGGAATTTGGTTAAGGGAAAGTTTTATAAGATATATGATATACTGATTCACCCCCCTCTGAGTATATCTTGTACTTAACAATTGGTATCAGATAAGGTTCCTTTTTGAAAAGTTTTACAACTTGAAGGTAGATCAGGAAAGAACAATTGTTGGGTCACAGGAAGGATTTTCTACAAATAAGGCACCTTTGTTTGATGGGATGAATTATTCTTTTTGGAGCATAAGAATGAAGACTTATTTTATGGCCCTTGGGTTTGACATATAGAAAGTAGTGGTGGAGGAATATGAAGAGCCACAGACATCTATACTTACTCCAACAGAAAAGAAGGCAAGTGAATATAATGCTAAAGATTTAAATGATATTTTATGTGGTTTATGTGATTCTAAATTTGTTAAAGTTATGCAATGTAAATCTCCTCATGAATACTAGGTAAAAATTGAGAATATTTACAAAGGTGATGGAAAGGTTCAACAAGCTAAGCTTTAGACTTTTAGAAGATAGTTTGAAAGTTTGAAGATGGAAGAAGAAGAAGATATTGCACATTATTTTTTACTAGTTGATTAAATTGTAAATCAGATTCAAGGTCTTGGAGAAGCATTAGAAGAGTCAATGGTGGTAAAAAAGGTTTTAAGATCTCTACCAATGAGATATGATGCAAAGGTTTCAGCAATCGAGGAGATGAAGAATTTAGCCAAGCTAAAAATGGATGAGCTTCATGGTATACTCACGGCATATGAGATGTGGACAAAACAAGATAAACCCTCAAAGAGAGAAGTTGCTTTCAAAACATCAAAGTAAGAGAAAGCTAAGATTTAAGAATCAAGTGATAGTTCTAGCGATGATGAAGATGACAACGAAGCACTTTTCATTCACAATCTGAAAAGAGGAATAGGTAAATATCAAGGAAAATTACCTTTTAAATGTTTTAATTGTGGAAAGATTGGACATTTTTTAGCTAGATGCCCAAATAAGGGTAATGATGATGAAGAAGAAAAGTTTACATACAAGAATAATTTCAAAGGAAAATCCAAGAAGGGATTTGAGAAGAAGAGCCTATATTCTAAGGATCCTAGCTCAATCAAAGATAGTGGAGTCAGCGATTTAGAAGAAGAAGATATTCTATTCATGGACATACATGAAGATGATCAAGAAGAAGAAGAGGAAGAAGGTGAAGTGAATATGGAAGAACTCATTTGTGCCCTAGAAGAGTTAAAAGCTGTTGAGAAGAAGAATCAAAGATTAAAGCGCCAGATTGATAAAAATGAATAGGAGTCAAAGGAAATGATTGAAGATCTACAAGCACACTTTGAAGAAGCCAAGAAGAATGAAGAAGATCTAATAGCATAGTTGGAAATAGAAAGAAAAGAATTTGAAAGGTATGTTATTGAAACTACCTCTTTAAAAGAAGATATTAAGAAAGCAGTCAATGATAAAGTAGTTAGTGACTTAAAATTTGAGGATAGCACTAACATGCTGAATAATATATTGGAAAGTCAAAAAGCAAATTTAGATAAGATAGGGATCAGATTTGAAAAGAAAAAGAGCTATGCTGAAGCTCTTACAAAAGAGGAAATAAGGGAAGAAGTTAGGAATACATAGGACATTTCAAATAGAGAAGGATGGAGAGAACAAAGCTACAAAAGGCAATTAGGTCAGAGATATACAGACAGGTCTTATTTTTATGGCTATTATTTTTATTGTAATGGATATGGTCACAAGAAATTAGAATGTAGAAAAAGAGCTAACAATTTTAGAAATAAGGAGAAGGAAAGTCAAGTAGAGTCAAGTAGAAGCCACAACTCTTTTTCTCCTCTATCAAGCTTTGATGAAGAGACCATAGTATGATACAAGTGCAACAACTTCAGACACATAGCTTGGTATTGTAGAAGCATGTTCAAGTCAGTCAAGAAGGATCAGAGTTTCAAAGCTCCATTCATCAACAAGAAGGATCAAAGTTTCAAATCTCCATTCATCAAGAAGAAGGTTCAGACATGTTCATGGTAGAAGAAACAACCTGAATATTCTATGATGGTTTAGATAGCTCTGCATGTAGGAAATAAAGATCAGCCATGGTTAATTAATAGTGGATGTTCGAGGCATATGATAGGGGATAAAAGTAAGTTCATAACTCTAAAGAAGATCAATGGTGGCACAGTGAGATTTAGAGATAAAACCACTACTAGGATAGCCAGAAAAGGTACTTTGAGTTTGGATTATGGTAGAACTAAGACTAAAACTATTTTGTATTTAAAAGGTCTTAAGCAAAATCTATTGAGTTTTAGTCAAATATGTGGTCAAGGATACACATTAAAGTTTCATGATGAAGGTTGTGAGATTAGAAGAAATGATTCAAATTAGTTGACTGCAGATGCTCAAAGGACAGGGAAAAATGTGTATGTATTGTCAAATATCTTCTCAGAGGCATGATCAAAGAACATATTCAAAGATCTAAGAGAGGAGTTGGGAGTAATTTCTATTAATTCATACCATTGATGTTTAAAATCAATTGATGGGGACCTAAGTGTTAGATCTAGGTAGGCCCTTTGCCATTGATGTCAAAGGGGGTGAATAATAGGTATAGGTACAGGTGCAGAAATAGGTACATGGAATAGGTACAAGTTACTACAGTAAGGGGGAGTTACTATATGTTTTTAGATGACAGTATGTGCAGGTGATAAGATGTGGCAGTTTTAGGATTGAGGTTGCCATCAATGACAAAGGGGGAGATTGTTGGAAATATTGGCATTGATGTCAAAGGTCTAGCATTATTGGTGATAAAGGCCCCATTGCATTTAATGTTGTTTATAACAGATATATCTTGGCTAATGTGAGTTAATATTTATTTAATATTAATGAATATATTTTTGGTCACATATGAGACAAAAGAAGGGCCCATGGAGAAGTCAAAGAGCCATGGGGTAAAGACAAAATAAGGATGGGACACATTTTCCCATGAAGAGTCATCTTGGGGAATTCCAAGAGTCACCAAGTGAAGACAAAAGAGGAAGGGCACAATTTCTCATGAAGGGACACTTTGAGGAATATGAAAAGTCACCAAGATAAAGACAAAAGAGGAAGGGCACAATTTCTCATGAAGGGACACTTTGAGGAATAGAAAAAGTCACCAAGTTAAGGACAAAAGAGGGAAGGATGTTTTTTCTCATGAATGGTCACCACATGAATTTTCAAAGGAAAGGATATGAAGGGTCATACAAGTTTGGTGCCATTTTCCATGAGGATTGAAGGGTGAAAAAGGGGGAAGACCAAAGGTCATTTGGAAAGGTATAAATAAAGTCTTGAGAAGCCATTTGTAATATAAGTGATTGAGGTTGATTTGATATTGTAATATATAGCTTAGAAGAGAATTTGAGAGAGAAGAATATGATTTGTATTTATTATATCTAGCTTAGAAGAGCAAAGGTGAGAGAGAGGAAAGAGATTTTGTAATGAACTATCATTTGTTGGGATAGCAACATTGAGAGATAGTTATGTGGTATACACAAAGGGGTTGGTGCTCCTATGGGTTGGTGCTCACGAATAGTTGTTGGGTTGGTTCTCAGCAAAGGGGTTGGTGCTCCTATGGGTTGGTTCTCGGCAAAGGGGTTGGTGCTCCTATGGGTTGGACCCAGTCAACCCAGTACAACTAACTATCCAAAAGGGAATTAAGGCAAGAAAAGGAACAATAGAAAGATGAAAAGACTAGAATAGGTAGGACTAAGAATAATAATCCTAGGGTAAATGGTTTTAGAAGATAAGTGTGTAGATGGTATGTGGAAAAAAGGACAACAATCTTACGAAGCACTGATGGTCTACCCACCCCTTTCTTGATGCACCCCTTAAGGCATGCACTTAGATAGATTAAGACTCAAAAGGTTCCTACAAGATACAAAGTTTCAGTAATCAATAAAAGTTTGAAAATATTATGTGTATACATATTCCCCACTTGAATCTCATCACATGTCACATAAATGCAACATGGGATGGTGCTTTGAGATAAAACATGATGACAAAAAATGTTGATGCTAAGTAAAGTGTAGTAAGTATAAAATAAGATTAATGAAAGTATTGAATTGAAAAACACATACCTTTAACTTACCTTAGTGCATTAGATAAAGAAGTAGCCTGCAATAAATGTGAAGATGTTCAATATAGAGAATAATAGATGAACCTATAGAAGTTAGTACAAAAAATAGCCAAAAATTGAAATTTTTGGAAAATAGGCATATATTAGTGGAAAATAATCTCTACATCATCATGAATCTAAATATTTTTATGATTTATAAAATAGATTAATAGAAATAAAGATAGAAGCAAAACAAGGAATCTGTAGGATAATAATTGAAATATTTTTATTTTGAAAAGTGTTTTAAAATAGGGGAAATGACAAGTCTTTTGTTATTTTAATTTGTGAGAAAAGGGAAAAAGAGCTCTAGAGATAAAACAAGCTAGGATGGTGAGGAGATGACATGTTAGATAGGGAGAGGCTCCAAAGGTGGCAACATGTGTACTACAGTTATGCAACTGAGAATGTCAATCTAGATTTTCAAATTTATATTGAATTAAGTGAATTTTCAAAAAAATTGAATTTTAAGCATTCTATATGTCAAAATGGAATAAAATTAGATTCTAGGGGTAGAAAAAAGGAATATGGGAAATGGGTTTGGAGAGTTTAGGCAAAAATTAAGAAAATTGCAATTTTTTTAGAAAATACAAGGGGTCAGTAGGCAAAAAGCACTAGGTCAACCTAAGCGACCAAGTATGCTAGAAAATAAGTAGAATCCATAGTGCTAACCTAGTAGGTATGGGTCAACCCTATACAATCAATAAGCTAAAGGATTAGTTTAGAGTTTCCAGGTGGTTTGAAAGGTCCATAATATAAATTCAA
The DNA here is from genome assembly GCA_037957365.1 of Torreya grandis. NCBI lineage: Eukaryota > Viridiplantae > Streptophyta > Pinopsida > Cupressales > Taxaceae > Torreya > Torreya grandis. The sequence goes on along the minus strand of JARHVA010007546.1, from coordinate 455,160 downwards.
CACTAGGGAGGGGAAAATAAGGGGCATTGACTCAGATTTTTGAGTCAACCAGGTGAAAAGATAGGAAAATTTTGGTCAAATTAGTTTGACCAAAGGGATAGAATAATATATAAAAACATGTAAAATTCTAAAAGAGGGATAAAATAGCCTAAAATGACCAAGTAAGGTCAAGAAGGACCAAGAAGGATAAGAGTAAGTTAAAATGAAGTAATTTTAGGCTTGTTTTTGCTTTAAAATGTAAAAAGAATGTATAAATAATGTATTATGACTATACATGACATGGAGGAATTGATACATCCTTTATTTTTTTTGGATGCAGAGAAAATATAGATTTTGGAGATTTGTAGATGCGGCATGGTTATCAAACTTGTTAGATAGGTTGTTAGATAGAGATCGGGATAAACTAGGATTCATAGGTCTAGGTGAGATAGTAGAGATGTTTTAGATCCCCTTTAATGATAATTTTTAGTCATGTTCCTCAATTTTTAGGAATGATTAAATAACACCTTCATATGGGAGGTGGATGGGGAATAGTAGAGGTGGCTATCATTTTAGAGGATGTCCATGCCATCCTAGGGCTACCTATAGTAGGAGTGTAGGTGACCATAGGGATACCAGATACTCTAGAGGAGAGGAGAGCCTTAACCTAGTGGGCTATAGGCTCAAAGATGATATTACTAGGTAGGAGAGTGAGTATGTTTAATGTATATACATCATAGATTATGGATATATGGAAGGATATGATAGGCCTTGTGATACATTAGGTGTTATGTCACAAGTCAGATGGTAAGGTACCACTATTCATGGTAGCCTTGAGTAGGATGATCTTGGAGGAATAAGTTCTATATGACCTATGACCTATCATATGGGTCAAACTGGTACATGATATGTATAAGATGCTAGTCATAGGGTAGAGGACCATGTGACTAATCATATTATTAATAACTTGGATATATGAGAAGTTTCATATGTATCAATAAGTTAGGTTGCCCCATGTGGTCAATGATAGGTTACATTGAGTATGAATATTGAGGTAGGACTAGGAAGTGTAGCTCATGTCCCATGAGCTAGTGTTATAGTCAATGAGACTTGTAGACATCATTTTATATCCATATGAGAACATAGAGGCTACATGAGTGAGTTTAGACATAGTTACACCAATGATAAAGAGGATAAAGGTAGTTATACACTATTTCTATTAGAGAGAATGACATCTAGTGGAATGGGTGGTAAGGTAGATGGGCCTACCTCATCCAATGACACTGATACTAATGCTTGATTAGTGGGATCAACATGTGAGGGAGAAACTAAGGAGGAGAAAACTAGGGCCATTAGTAGTGAGGCTAACACTAAGTCATGTTAAGAGTGACCATGGATTGGTTGGGCATGACAAGGAGCTTAAAAAGTGGATAGGGATGTGGAGGTAGAGATACTAGATGTACCACTACCATCTCTACATTGAGATGAACAATGACCATTGAGGACATATCATCGATGGAGGTAGGAGGTAAAGGAGAGAGTGGAGACTATTACCATCCTAGATGACCCCATAGGTGATCCATATGAGATGATAGAGAAACCACTCAGATGTAGGTTGAGACTGACATGAGCCATGATAGTCAAGTTTGAGTTGAGGAGGTAACCTATAAAAGAGGTGCTAGTAGGCCATGTATATGGGGAGACTATGCTAGGTGGTGGTATAGATGGTGAAACCATAGTATCCAAGACACATATAAGTAAAAATATATGGTTAAATTATTGCTTACATTTTATTTAGATAGATAGATATTATGAGATATAATAGTGATCTAATATCCATCTTGTGTGATTTTTTAGGTGTAGGTGAGGATGAGAAGGAGAGATGGGGCTCCCTAGTGAGGGGACCACTCCATGATGTCCTAAATGAGATTCCACAACTATACGACCCCATGACACTAGAAGATCTAAGTGTACCATCTACCCCATTTCAGACGAGCTAGTTTAGATTAGCTAGATAGGCAATGAGGTAGATATGGGTGTAGAGAGAGGATGCATTCACTAGTAGTGATGGATGTTGGGAGATATACACATGTAAATCCATATCAGATGAGATATTTTTGCATCTAGCTAAAGTAACATAGATTGCATAGATCTAGACCTAAATGATGGATCATAAATGTAGGCAACACACCTATAGGGGTAGATAGAGGGATTGAGATATTAGATGACCTCAATATAATTTATCATTTAGAGTAGTTAGACCAAGGCATTAATAGGCAACATGGCTAGGCCATGAGATAGATAGGATGAGACCCAACCATAGAGATGAAGAATTTTTATATAGTTGAATATGTTGTATAAAAGTCATGGGATATATATGGATCATTTTGAAATATTGTTGTTAGATGTGTATGTTGTCATTATGATTGATTTTGGTTATTCATTATGGTTAAGGATATGGATGCTTAGGGTATATTTCATTCTAGCACATGTATTTAGTTTTGTTGTATATTCTATAAGAAATATATAAGATGTGGTTTCTTTTCTATCATTATTGAAGACACATGCATGGTTAAAAAGAAATAGGTAAAAATGACTTGGAAAAATATAATCAATCAAGAAAATGTACTACACACTATTTCAAGCTAGGAAATGTGTACTGATAAGAAATGACTAAGTACAAAGAACCAAGAAAAGACAAAACAAGATGGTAAAAAAGAATTTGTTTTTAAACCAATATGAAATATATTTGTACCAAATTAAAACAAGTAAAATCATACTAATCTTGCATTGGGAAGTATGACAAGCAAAGTAATAAAATGGAAAGTATGTAAAAGGACACAAATGGTAATAAAAAAAATTAATTAAGTCAATTAATCATATTAAATCATGCTAGGAAGTATGAAAGAAAAATAAAATTGTAAAATATTGGTCTTAAATTGATCACACTAATTCAAGTTTGGAAGTATGAAAAATTCAATAAATGATTTAAATCATACACGCACTTAGAAAATAAGAAGTTAACAAGGTGAAATAAAAATGAAGTAAGAATAAAACATAATAAATCAATATGGGAAGCATGTAAAATGATCTATAACTTTATAATCAATCAGATCTTATCTCAAATTTGACACATGTAATTTATATGGTGACTTGAGTATTGGAAAATTTTATGAGGAGGGTTAGGTCCTATCCATAGTCTTACACTACAAATCAAAAAAGAGAACACCACTAGGGTGGAATAAATAGGAAAATTGGGTAATCAAGGGTGTGTGTAATAGGAAGGAAAATATGGTAATTTGTGAGGATGGTCAGGTCCTATCGATGGTCTTACAAAGTAACTCATAAATGAAATCCCAATGGGAGTGATCAATAGACAAAAAAATTATTCTCAAAGGAAATATAAGGGATATTAGGAGTGAAAAAGGGAGTCTAAAAAGCTAGACTTTGGTGTCTTATGAGAAGACCTTAGGAGGTAAGAGACATACTAAGGATATGAGAAGACACTAAGTGATTAGTGTTCATCTATGTACAAAGAAATTTTTTCTCTATAGACACAAAGCTTTGTAAGAAAATAAGCATGATACTAAGATCAAATCATGAAGGTAGATTGGTATAAGAAAAATAAAATGGACCTACCTTCTCATGACATGTTCCTTGTTCTTTAGGACCCCTTATAGAGCCATCGATCTATTTCAAGGATTGGGTACTTGTGTGAGAAAGTAGGTAGCACTAAAATTTTTCTTTATTCTCCTTTTCTAAGCAACTGGCCTACCACACCCCAAAGGACCTCAACTCTACCATGAGTCCAAATATAGAGTTTGAGCTTCAAATAGAAGAAGGAAATGTGCTTTGAATCACATATTTTATTGTGATATGACTTTTAAGAATATTTTAACCTTTTGATATCATTACCTTTTGTGTAAATGATTTGGCTATTAACATGATTTTGAAGGATTTTTTTTTATATTCCTCCTCCATATGGACATGGAATGACCAATCATGAGAGAGATAATGACACACATGAATGAGTTGTAGGATAAGGATAAAGGAAGCTAAGTAACCAAATACAAACACTGACTAGGACACTTAGGCTTGATAATGAACTAGCATGTGATCTCAAGTATTAACCATGTATATGCTTAGTTTGTGGAAAAAGGAAGAAGGGAAAAAGGAGATCCAAAGTGGAGTGATGAAATGAGATAATAACTAAGGGGAATAGGGTAAGTATAACTAAATCACCATGAAAAATTGTCTATGAAAAATAAGGATAAGAAAGCAAAATAATCATAAAGATACAAGAAAGAGAGTTTTGAGAAAAATTCTAGGGAAAAGGGAAGGGAATGTAATGATAAATAAAATACAATCATATGCAAAATATAAATGAAACATAAGTAAGATATAGTACAAGGAAGAAATCATGATATAAGATAAGCATAAATGTGACACAGTGTCAAATGATAAAATAGATGGAAGTAAGATTGGAGCACATGTCCAATCCAATATAAATATTAAATAACCATACATTTTCTCATAAATTCTGGTAAATCTACCCACACACATTATATAATACATCAAATAAGTCTTTATGAAGCTATATCCAAAATGTTGCTAAGGTTTCATCAATCTTTAATGAATACTATGCAAATAAATCTTTTTTGATCTCCTCAACTAAAAAAGTAGGAATGCTCAAAATATCATGTCAAGGAGGAAAATTAGGAAAAGGCTTGTTAGGAGAATGTGTGGGAGTAGGATCTATAAGAGGAGAAGGAATCACTGATGGAGAATGATCCAAAGGTGAAGAACTCATGGATGTAGAAGGATCCATAGGTGAGGGAAGGTCCGTAGGTGAAGGGATCACAGGTAAAGGCATAAAAGATGGTTAAGGGACCATAAGAGGTGATGAAACTACTAGAGGTGAAACCGTAGGAGAAGAAGGAGGAGCTTTCTTGTAGGAATAACCTGTGGGAGGAGTATAAGAAGTTCTAGGAATGGTTGTAAGGAATTAGGAAGTATCAAGTTATGAGATGAGATGAGATGAAGTGAGAGATTAGAAGTTTTATTCTTTAAGTTAATCTCATTGGGCTCATCATCATCAAAATCTAGAAGATTAGGAGGAATATTACCAATGAACTTAGGATGCCCATTGTAAATGTAGGTTGAGTTAAGAGGAAAGTTAAAGCGTTGAGACTCATGAAAGGGAACACTTGGCAAGGGTTCAAGAGTAGGAATCTTGAAGACACAATGATCTTGGAATTGTTCAAAATTCTAAGGGTTAGTGTAACCTTAAATCCCATAAATGGATCCATTGTGAGGGAATTTAATGCATTGAAAGGTAGAAGAAGCGATAAATTTCATACGGTGAGTCTATGTCCTACAAAGAAAGATGTTATAAGAAAGGAAGTTAAATATTATCACCTTCACATGAATGATGATAGGTGGGATGATAATGGGAAGCCACACAACCTACAGGAGACATTTGCCTTTTATCATATCTTTGGCATGTGTTGTGTGTAGACTTGAGATTGCATTCAAAATATCCAAGAGTTTTTATGAAATCAATATAAGTAACACATGTGTCAAAACACTCATCAATAAATACATGCTTGACTTGGATATCACTAATTTAGACACTAATAAATAAGGGAGGATCATCTGCACAAAGAAAAATCTCATCAAGAATCATAGATGCAATAGGAAATTTTAGAGAAAGAGAAGTGTCTATAGTTTCATCAATGTTGATAGACATATCTTCACATTGTTGTAACATACTATCTTTGAACCTAGATAAGTTGCTTCTTATTCTATGATGGGAGGGCAAGGGACATTTATCTCAAATAGGAGATGCATGATATAATTTCTATGACATGGGGAAGTCCTCATAAGCTCAAGGAATGAAATCCGAGATGGGAGATTTGCCAGCTCTATAATGGGAACCCACTCATCATAGCCTATAATAAGGTTATTATATATAGGTGCATAATGGTTAATGATGTCCTTAGAAGGAGGTATCAGAGTTATTGCCAAAATCTAGATAATGTGAGTGCAATGGAGACGCGATCACACAAGTTGAAGCAAGTGCACACCACATAGATGCTAAAGCAATTTGAAAATAACACAAGAAGATAAATTGCACAAGACAAAATGGAGAAAACCAAAATCTGATTAACATGAGATGGCCAAAGTGAAGAATACATATAGGAGAGTACGTAACTCCTCCACAAAAGGTGGACAATGCACCCCAAGAATAGACAATAACTCTTCCATGAAAGGTGGTGACAAGGTGCTAAGAATAGAGAAGTAACTCCCATCGAGGGAGTTACTTATGACACATATGACACATCTATGACACACACCTCCACATAAGCTAGCCTATCCCATAAATGTAGAAAAACTCCATGTATGCATAAGAAATACAATTTCCCTAATTAATAAATAGGGAAAAATAAAAACCTATACTAATACCCCCCCATAAGCACAACTTGGGTGGGTAGTGTGGAAATAAAAAAATAGGTCCTGATAACTAGGCCTAATGAGGTAGCCATGTACAAATGCAATCTCCCATAGGATAGAGTAAAGGAGAAAACCCATAGGAAAAAACTCCCCCCCCCCAAAAGAGAGACATAAAAGAAAAGAAGAGGCTAGAAGGCCCCCCCTGAAGATGATGCTACTGCAGATGTGGACTGCACCACAAGAAGAGCTCGTAGATGAATGAACTTTCTCTCAATGAAAGGTTTGGTGAAGATGTCTACAACCTACTCCAAAGATTGGAAAAATATCAAGTCAATGACCTAACTATGAATAAGCTCCTGAATGAAATGCATGTGAATCTCTATGTGCTTGGTCTGTTGGTGTTAAACTGGATTCTTGCAAATCTAAATGGTACTCTAGTTATCACAATAAATGATGGTAGGCTACCTGATAGGATGCCAAACTCAAAAAGAATCCCTTGAAGCCAAATAGCCTTAGTATCTACATGAAAAGCTCCCTTGTATTCTACCTCTATGGATGACATAGCAATAGCATTCTGCTTCTTGCTAAACCAACTGATAGGACCTGAACCTAGAGAGAAACTATAACCAAAAGTGGACTTGTGAGTCTATGAATTGCTAGCCCAGTTTGAATCTGTATATCCAACCAAGTCAACCTTTATGCCAAAGCTGTAATGAATCCCATATCTATGTGGACCTTATATGTAATGCAAGATCCTCTTAACTACTTTCCAATGCAGCTCATGAGGTTCCTGCATGAATTTGGAGACAAGTCCCACTATATATGATATGTCAGGTCTAGTGTGAGTCAAGTAGATGAGACTACCAACATGTTGTTGATATCGAGTGGCATTAACCAATGGTGAAGAACAATCAGCCTCAAGCTTAACCCCTGATAGAAAGGGAGTCAGAGATGGCTTACAATCAGCCATGTGAAATTAAGCCAATAAGTCAAGAGCATACTTAGGCTGTGCAAGAGAAATCCTTAAATCTGACTGCGAGATTTTGATGCCAAGGAAGTAGTGCAACAAACCCAAGTTTGTCATGTCAAATCTATCTTGGAGAGATGCCTTCACCACTGTAATATTCAATGAAGAACTCTCGGTGATCAAAATGTCATCAACATATAGAACCAAAATCAAGAGTGAATCATCCTGCCGCAAGAAGTAGACATTAGGTTTAAAATGACACCTAGTGAAACTTGCTATGAGAAGGAAGGAATCCATATTGGCATACCAAGCCTGAGGGGCCTATTTGAGGCCATAGATAGATTTCCTAAGTCTGCATACTAAGGAAGAATCCTAAACAAATCTTGGTAGCTACTTTATGTAGATCTCCTCCTCTAGGTTTCTATGAAGAAAGGCACTCTTCACATCCATCTGATGCACATCCCAACCATGTGATGTAGCAATAGCTAAGATGAGTCAGATATAAGTCATCTTTGTAATAGGTACAAAGGTCTCTGAGTAGTCAATGCCTACCAACTATGAGAAGCCCTTGGTGACCAATTGCACCTTTTACTTATCAATCAACCCATCTACTACAAACTTGGTCTAATATATCCACCTACATCAAACCATCTTTCTTCCCTTAGGAAGTGAAGTCAAATCCCAAGTGTGATTTTTGATTAAGGAAGAATATTCTTCCTCCATAGCATTATCCCACTCAAGTACCCCCGATGCCTCTCAAAAAGTCTATGGATCTAAAACTATAGCAAATAAGGCATGTGGATCTCTCTAAAAATCCCCCTAGTATGTCTATCATCTACGAGATCTCCTACCCAAGTGCTAACACTCTCAAGTGTCTATTTGGCCCAAAGTGACTGGGAAGTGGGCGAGTTAGGTGTTAACTCCTCATCTTCTAACTGACTAGAGGTGGATGATGTTGCATCACTGTCCTCACTGTCTAAACTTGAAGAAGAAGAAGATGTCTCTGGCTCAAGAACTTGCTATGGCTGATCTAAATTTGATGAAGAATCATCATGAAGAAGTAGATCCGATGAGGGAGAAGATGTGTCAAGTGTTGAGTCTCTAGGACTCTCATGAAAATGGACACTTCTCTCAATGAACAACTCATGAGTGACTAGATCTAGAAGGTGATATCCCTTAATACCATCTAGATATCCTACAAAGGTGTAAGGCTTGGACTGACATTCCATAGCTTTGCATTTCTTCTTTGGAATGTGGGCCATGGCTGGGGATTTTAAATCTCTAAGGTGCTCAACATCAGGTTTCCTTTTATGCCAAGCTTCAAATGGTGTTATTCCTGTCAAAGCTTTGTGAGGAACCCTATTTTAAATGTAGCAAGCAAAATTGATGGCTTCAACCCAGTACTGTGGTGCTAAGGATTTGGAGTGAATTATATAGCTACCCATCTCTTTCAAGAACCTATTTTTGCATTTTGCAACCCCATTCTGTGAAGGACTGTAAGTGACTGTGCACTGCAAATTAATCCCCTATGTGGTGCAAAACTGCTAAAACTTGATGCTGAAATACTCCCCTCTATTATTAGTTTGAAGAACCTTGATGGATTTCTCACTTTGTTTCTCAACAAGAGCCTTGAAGTCTAGAAAATTTTCAAACACTTTAGACTTTTGTTTGAGAAAATATATCCAAGTGTACCTAGAGAAATCATCAATGAAATTGAGGATGTACTTGGCCCTTGTGAAAGATGGTTTGGGAAAGGGTCCCGATACATCATTGTGGACTAACTCCAAAGGTTGTGAAGCCCTCCAAGCTTTGCCTTTGTCACATTTTGCTTTGGGATGCTTCCCAAGGGAACACCCCTCACAAAGTCCTTTTGAGAATTGGACACGAGGCAAGCCAATGACCATGTCATGTTTGTAAAGTTGCTCAAGATAGTGGTAGTTAAGGTGGCCAAATTGCTCATGCCAAAATTTGCTAACTCCATTTGAATGAGTTAACAATGTTGTTGGAGAAAAATTTGATGCAAAATGTGAGAAGTTGTATAACCTAGCTTGGTGATCTACCCTACCCATTGCCACTGTAGTATCACTATGTAACTCCCTGATAGCCACTAAATCTGGTGAAAACTCAACTCTCATGCCCTGACCAATTTGAGTGATTTGGTACACTGATAGGAGATTGGTTGAAAGAGAAGGAAAACTTAGAACATTATTGAATGTTCTTCCTTCCATTTCAATTGACCCTCTCCCTGCAATAAAAACTGAAGTGTCATTACCCAAACTAATTGAAGTCATGCTACAAGGCTCTAAAGATGAAAACTCAACTAGTGAAGAGCCCATGTGGTGAGAAGCACCTGAGTCAATGACCCATGAAGATGTAGAAGCTATTGTAGCTACAAGGGCCTTGCCCTTTTCTTTCTCCTTACCCTTGCCTTTTGCCTTGGTAGAATCTTGGGTAGATGAATTTTGCTTGATGGACTCAGGAACACCTATGTTGTTCTTCTCTAGAAGATGAGTTATGTGATCTATTTATTTCTTCATGCATTTGTGTTCATCATGCCCTGTATTTTTACAATATGCACACTTAACCTTCTCCTTCTTAGGTTTAACATTGGAGGATGAAGACTCAGTGTTGTTTTTGGCAAGATTGGTGTTTTCTTTCTTTTTCTCCTGGTTCTTGTTCTTTTTCTTCTTCTCCTTTGTTGAAGTCTTATCCTTACCATTTCCAGCTATCAAAGCTTGGGGTGGAGTAGAATTTATTGTTCCCATTTGAATTAACTTATCTTGCTCCCTAGTCAAGTCAGCAATGAATGAATCCAAAGAAGGCATTTTCCATGTAGTGCCAAGGGCACTTTTTGTGGCATGGAAAGTGGAGACAAAGATTGAATAGCTTGGACCTAAATTTGTGAGAATATAAATTATGAGTTGATCATCTTAATTCTCTATCCCACATTATTTCAATTACAATCTAAGGGCCTTAAACTTAGTGAAGAAGCCCTGTAGGGTGTCAAAGTTACTAGGACTTAGACTTATGAGTTCATTTTCGAGCTCATGACCTCTCATCTCATCAAGATTTCCAAATAACTTTTCTAAGGTGTCCCATATGTCATTGGGAGTTTGGGAAGATTATATATGGAAGAGAAGTTCTAGAGACATAGACAATATCAATAATCCATAGGCTTCATCACTACGGTTGTACCACTTGACCTTTTCAACGTCAGTGTTGGGTTCTACTTTAGTACCCATGGTGATCCTATACAACCCTTTGCTTCTAAGAATGATTGACATTTTAACCTTCCATTCATGATAGTTGAAGGGTTTTAGGGGTTTAAGTTGATAAGAATCCATTTTTAGCTGAATTTAGGTGAAGTTGTGTTGATTGAAAGTTGTGAAATTATGTAGAAAGGAGAATGAAAGCAAAGATTTACAAGTTGTGAAAAGCAATCACACCCCCCCAAAATATTGAGTCCCCCCTAAATATGTAAGTGCACACTCAAAATAAATTTTACTCAACTGAGAATGCATGTTAGAGCAATTAGTGCAAGACTAAAGAAAATAGGACGTCAAACACAACTGAAAATGTGTCTCGAGAGACCCAAATTTTTGGCACTTTATAAAATATTGAATTTTTAACAAATAACAAGCCTAGAATGTGGAAAATTGAATTACAAATACTTTTGAAAAAAATGGCACCCAAATCTAAGCTACCATTTGTAAGATATTAAAGGTTCAATTTTCTCGTAAACTAGTGTTTTTGCAAAAAAAACACTAAAAAATTAAAAAAAATACCTATTTGAGAGAGAAAGTGGCCTTCCAACCACTCTTTATATTTATCATGGAATGAGGAATCCAAAGGAGGTTTGTGTGAGGAGGAATTGGCCTCTCGCCAACCTGGGCCTCACCCTTCATCTTCGTAGGTCGAAGATACAAGTTTTAAATTGAAAACCCCCAAATTACAAAATTCTATATAAAATTGAATATTCAGTCAAATTGACTAATTTTTGTTTTATCAAGTCAATTTTAACTAAAAAAATGAAGCATAGATAGAAATGAACAGCTGGCCAAGCATCTAAGTGTCCACATGGGACGCCAAGTAAGGAAGGGGCACCCAAAAGAGAACAGTCCAAAATTTAATAGCAAAAAAGACAAAAAAATGAATGTTTAGACCTGATGGATAGACCATATGACCTGATGACACCTTTCTGGTAGAAAGGACTATGACATGGACAAGAAGAAGGTGTTGCAGAAGTTGGCAGACTTTTAGACTGCTAACCAGAACTGCGCACCGTACAGCCTGTGGCAAAAGTGAAGACCAAAGGCTAGGCTTTGTTGAAGGCCCTTGAAAAATGTCATATGGCCTATTAAAGGTGCCTTGCTGCTACTTGGTGTGCAGAGTGAAGGTAGGTGCAAAAGCTTGGCTGAAAGAACTGCTGTTTGGAGTTGCTGCTCCACCCAACAATGGCGCCCAAGAAGAGAAACAGATGAACCAGCCCCTGAAGTGAAGATAGCCAAGACACCCAAAGTCCAAAGATTTTCAAGGAAACTAACCAGAAATGATATATATTTTTTATTTTAGATCAAATTTAAAAAAAAAAAGAGAACTCCAATCCTCTTGATTTCAAAATGAACTAAAAGCATAACCATACACATGATTACCGTTCTTGCTCTGATACCATATCGAATTTGTTGCCAAAATTTGGATAATGAAAGTGCAATGGAGATGTGATCACATGAGTAGAAGCAAGTGCACACCACATAGATGCTAAAGTAATTTGAAAATAATACAAGAAGATAAATTGCATAAGACAAAATGGAGAAAACCAAAATCTGATTAACATGAGATGGCCAAAGTGAGGAATACATATAGGAGAGTACGTAAGTAACTCCTCCACAAAAGGTGGACAAGGCACCCCAAGAATAGACAGTAACTCCTCCATGAAAGGTGGTGACAAGGTTCTAAGTATAGAGAAGTAACTCCCATCAAGGGAGTTACTTATGACATTCTTATGACACCTATGACACATCTATGACACACACCTCCACATAAGCTATCCTATCCCAAAAATGGAGGAAAAATCCATGTATGCACAAGAAATACAATTTCCCTAATTAATAAATAGGGAAAAATAAAAACCTACACTAGTAGGAGGAACCAAAGTAAATTGGAATTTTTTTTGGTAAAAATAAGAAGAAAGTTTGGAACAAGGTGGTAAATCATGTTGAGATGATGAACTAGTTGTTTTAAGTTGATTTTGGGAATTGAAATAAGAAGTTTTAGTATAATCTTGATTATCATTAGCATTTTAATATGATGAAAGAGTGGTATAAATAGAATGGGATGTGTTATCCAAGGGGGAGTCAGAAATTGAATCATCAAAAGTAATAAGGTCATCTTGCCCCACCTCATTTAAATGAGTTGGAGAAGAATCCTATATAACACGACATGTCTTATGGGAAAGAGGAGTGTGAATAGGTTAGGAATCAATGAAATCCACCACCCTTAGCATATTATTCATGCTAACCACATTATCTTTATAAATTGGTTCAACAAGACTTTCTGCATTACTAGTGGAAGGGGTGGGCTTATCTTGATTTTCTTAAATCGATTGATGATTAGGTAAGGATATTTATAGATAGCCAAATGAGCATTTGCTTGATTTGAGGTTTGAGTTTTATCATTTCATTTATATTCCTTGAAATCAATCTCATAGGTTTGTTGATGATTATGGATAATGGAATCATGATCAAAATTAGGTCCAAGAAGAAAATCCATAGCTAAATTATGAAGTTGTCTATAGGTCTCATGAGAATGAACCCAACTATCATGAAACCAATAGAATTTGTTAGGATCATACTTGGATTTCATAGGATGGGTAGGGTCAAGTTCTCATGGAAGAGGCCTAGGCATACACTTAAGAAATTTAGCTAAGGATAGAGGTTTGTGAACACTGATGTTATTGGGTGAAGAGAAATGAGGATTAATATATTTTTGAGAAGAAGGAGCTAGTTCTGAAGAAGGGTTAGGAATGATAGCTTAAACATTGTGAATGGTATCAAAAGAGTCGGTAACACCATCATTGGCAATATTATGGTTTTATTCTTAAGTAATAAATGAGGACCCATAAAAGTGTGGGGTGGTTCAAATTGACATATTAGGAAATATTGTCTTTTATCTTGGTCAATAGCCTCCTCTAAGGTATGTGGAGAGAGAGTGCAGAATCAATATTATAATTTAGAAAAGAGAGAATTTGTAAAGAGATGAAAAAATATTATCATCCACCATATTATGTTCACATTTTTTTGACAAAATCTTCCATCTCTTAACAAAGGTTTGGGTAGTTTCATTCTCATGTTAATTGTAATTAATAAAATGGGCCAAAGTGTTTTCAAGGAGATCATTAGTTTTGAATTCTTGAACTAAAGCATTTACTAAGTCCTCCAAAATAGAAATGGAATTAGATCTAAGTTGATTGTATGAATCCAAGGCATCTCTCATGAGGGTTTTGACTAGGATCTTGGTAGTGATAAAGGTGTTTAATTTGACCCGATCCTTGTAAATATTTCCAAATGTTTTAAGGTGAAGGGTAGGTCCAGTTGACCCATTATAATAAATTGCATGTGTTATACCTCTTATATCAATGTTGGAAATGTGAGTAGTGAGAGGTTTGTTTTGTAGATTCTTAATGGTTTTATTGACTAAAGGAGGTTAAGGAATGAGATTGCCTTGAGAATATCAAAGAGGAGGAGGGGGAACATTATGGTTATGTGTTCCCCAAGACATTGGTTGTGGATGAGATTGAAGATTAAGAAGGTGGTTTTGAATTCTCATCATTTGATTTGTGTTATGAGCTTGAAAGGTATTCATTTGATTGAGAGTTTTCGACAAAATTTGATGTGTTTGATTAACATTAGCAGCATTATAATTGGTATTTATGTTGGTATTAGTGACTTGGGTACCACTATTAGTGTTACTATGAGCTTGAGAAAAACTGTGAGAATTTAGGGCACTAGTGGCAAAGTTTGCTTGTGAAGTAAAAGATGGACTAGTGAATGGTTGAGAAGAAGAAGCACTATAAGTATGATTATCTTGGGTAAGAAATAATGAAGTAATGGAAGGATTAAGGATAATGGACCTTATGAGAATTCCATTAGATGTAGAAACTTCCATGTTAGTGGATATACTAGGCATGAAGGTAGAAGAGGTTAAAGAAGAAGATGTAATGGCATAAGGAGTCAAAATTTAAAGAAGAGGATGAGAACCAAATAATGTGGTACCTCTAAATACATTTTGGAATATAGGAGTAGGTGAATGAGGATCTTTAACTTAACCACTAATCATGAGGTTCTAAATGGTAGAAGGATCCTTTCCTCTATGTTGAAGAAATTTGGAGATAAAGAAAAACATTTTGGGAGTTTACTAGGTGAATTAAACTATACAAGGTAAACTAGGTCAATATAGTATAGAAATAGGGATTATAAAATTATATTGAGTTGACTAGGTTGATCTAGTATAGTGCATAGAAGGTAGAAAGCTACTGGGTCGGTTAGGTTGATCCAATATAGTAGATAGGAAATTTAAGAATCATAAATACAAATTAAAAAATGAAAAAAATATAACTTTTCAAGTAATGAAAAAGTAGTAAATATTAAAAGTAAATAAATAGCCAATTGGATTAACGTTGGTCAATCTAATTGACACACACAAAGCAAAATATTACACTAACATTGGCTAATACAAGTTTTTGCACACACGATTTGAGTAAAGAGAAAGAAATCAACTTGAAAATTAAATATCTAACTAGTTTTTCAACCTTAATGTTAGATAGATTATTAAGAATGATTTTAAATGTGATTAGAAGTTGGCTATAAGAAAGGTACTAGATATCAATCTAAGGATGGTTTCAGGTAATTTGCATTGAAAGGGACTATAGTGGTAATGATAAAAGCTTGGTATTAGGGCCTATCCCATCACTTAAAATACCATAGTGATAAGGGTGTTGGATGCTTAGCCAAAATATACCATTAACCACACTTTATACTTGACTAGAGCATCAAGTCAGCTTCCCCCTTGATGATGAAATCCAAGTAGGTTGGCCTAGGGTAGACAAAAAGTTAAAGTTATTGTTTATGTTTTTTTGATTTAGCCATTTGTGCATAAAATAGAAATAGAAAAACTAATCTATTAATTAAAGATCTCCTAATTAGACTATGTGATCTATTCTAAACATGCAATCAACAAGAAAGGAAAGTGTGAATTAATTACTAGTAGATATGAGGTTAATTCCAACTTTAAAATAAGGTATAGTGTTGACACTATATGAAAAAAATATAGAATAGGGTTGACAAGGTTGAACTTGTACTATGGAATCAAATTCTAAAAATGAACTAGGTTGGTAGTGTCGATTTAATTATTTTAGATAACACACAAAAAATAGAACTAGGTTGGTAGTGTTAATCCAGTTGACTATGCAAGGATATTTTTGAAGACTAAAAACTGTGAAAGGAAAGATAAAAAAGAAAGAAATAGATAGGAAAAAATTAACCTTGGTGGATCATATATGTAATTAAGGAAGATTTTTGATGAAGAATCTTGAAATATGTTGGAAAAATCTACAAACTAGCTCAACAGGATCGATCAAGCTATGCAGGAACCTGCTAAAAAAGTGTTGAAACTATAAGGGATCAATTGGGTCAACCTAGTAGGTTGAACTAGGTGTTTGAATAGATAGAAACCTATACTAAGTTGACTGGCTTGATCTATTTACCTATTCTTGAAAACTTGTGCACAGAGAAAAATAATCAGGTCCATAGAATCGATTAAGTATGTCACAATATATGTTCTAAAGAAAAACTAAAAGAATGAAAAAGTGAAAGAAATATTACAAGGGTTAGTTTCACATTTTTACACTAGAATGTATGCAATAAAAAATGTATCATGTCTATAAATCAATCCTAGCTTAGAGCATACCTACACTTCTGATTGGGGATACACTTGTTAAGTAGGAGCATGACCAATATGGGGATCCATTAGACCCAATTATGGGATCACTTGTCACAATACATCATGATAGGAAGGTTTCCAAATCCTATAGTCTAAAATAATTACAAAAAACCCTAATGGATTCCTAATCCAGGCAACAATTTAGGCAACAATTCGGGTGACAGTTCCACCCCAATTGATGATAGAACTTTCGGGAGCCATAACTTTTGCACCGTAGCTCCAATTGACTCACCGTTTGAACCGTTTGAAAGAAAAGAATGAGGATAATGTCTTGAAATGGAATGGATATTTTGTAAATGAATTTTGTCCCCTAAAAACCCAATGGAAGTGCCTCAAATTTCAATTTTAATAGTGCAGTCTTAAAATAGTAAGTTTCTAAAAATAGTAATTCCTCAAATTCTGTATTGTTTTAAATCTTGGAAGTCAAACCACTTAATATCTCTTGATATTGGTGACCTTTCACATCCTCCCCATGATTTAAAAATGTTTATAAATTAATAGGTAACTTGAAATGTGAAGACAAACATCTCTTCTTAGAGATAAGCATATATTTGTATTGTGATCTTGAGTAATACTACATCTCTTCTCAGAGAATTCATTATTACTGTGTTATTTTTATGCTATTGAGATATTTATCAACTGGAAATTCTGAGTTTTGGATTATTGGTATTAGAGCGGTTTGTCTTGAGAGTGTATGATCTTGAGGACAAGGTTAGGCTACAAGAAGCTTGGGTGGGAAATAATAGAGCTTCCAAATTTTCCACCTATTCACTCCAAATGACTTCAAATGGAAGATGACACTGAGACATCCAATCCTTTCAAGGAAATGGTGAATGAAGCCATCCAATGGCAAAAAGCATAGATGCTACAAAAATTTCCCAAATTCTTCAAATACTTCTGATGGGAAATCCTGGCACCACGGCTCCACTTCTTGGCTCTTCATCTAGGGAACATCCTTTCAGTGCCCCAACACCCTTCAAGGTCTAGGTAAATTTTGATATTCCTACATTTGAAGGAAAAATCAATGCTGATGTAGTATAAAATTGGTTGGATCAACTGTCTTCCTACTTCTCTTTAAATAAGTTCATCGATGGAAAAAAGATTACTTTTGCTCTTTTGAAATCAACATTGCTTGTGAAAAACTAGTGGGAAGTGTACAAGAAGAGGTTCAGTATAGATGACATTGGCTTGGAGGTGGAACGTACTTGGGATGATTTTGTGGAAGTGGTGAAAGAAGAATACTATCCCATCGGGGCATATGATGATATGTACATATAGTGGCAACAACTTCACCAAGGTAAGGACCAATCTGTTTAAGATTACACAGACACTTTTCATTTTTTGTTTGCAAGATTGGGCATTCAAGAAAGTGAGAAACATAAGACTCTCAAATGTCATGGTGGACTACAATGGTACATATGGGGAGAAATGGAACTCTTCAATTTGGAAACCCTCAGTGAGGCATACAAATTCATAGTAAAGATTGAACAGAAGCATGGTAGAAAGAATACGAAGAGTCAACCCTCAAAATGGAAAAGTGACAAGGAAGGTCAAACACGAGGCCAAAATTGGAAGCAAAAGGAGTTTTAGGATAAGAAATCCCAAAAAGGGAAGGCTATAAAATGGTGTGATTACCACAAAATTGGAACTTACTCTGAAGAAGAATGTCAAGCCATCAAGTCATTGCTTTCTGAGTTCACAATACTCAACATCTACTACTCTACCTCATATACAACCCACAGTCAAAGAGGACGAAGAAGAAAATATAGATGCTGAACCTGACACCATTGTCACTTCATCATAAACCTGTGAGGAAAGACTAGATGACAAGGAAAGATTATTCCACTCCAAATTATGGGTAAAAGGTAAGCCTCTGCATTTCATTCTTGATAGTGGGAGTCAAAAGAATTTAATCTCTACTAAAGTTGTGAAAAGTCTAAATCTATCCATGAAGCCTAATCCAAAGCCATACAATATTGGATGGTTGAGCCCAGGGAGAGACCTCCATGTCACCCATCAGTGTCTTCTTTCATATGCTATAAAACCATTCCAAGATGAAGTCTTGTGTGATGTGGTCAATCTAGATGTTTGTGATGTACTCCTTGGTCAGCCATTCATGTATGAGTAACATGGAATCTATGAATCAAAAACTTGAAGGATCACCCTCACTCTTAGAACATGGAACTATAGGGTACTAGAGGTACCACCTCCCACATCTATCTCCCTGATCAGTGCTAAGTAATGAAAGAGATTGGTGGAGAAAACAAAGCAATTTGTTCTCATGGTGGTGAAGCCACATAAATCTAAGAAGGCTGATGTTACAGTCCTGACTACATAATCAACACAACAATAGAAGCAAATAGGATGAATCATAGGAGAATATGATGACTTATTCAAGTCACCCACAGGAGTTCCACTGCATTGCCAAGTAAAACATTCTATCGATTTGATCCCAGGATCACCTTTGCCTAACAGTCCCTATGTATCACAGATCAATTTTGGAGAATGATGAGATAAAAAGATAGATTCAAGAATTGATCCAAAAGGGTCACATCACGCCAAGCTCTTCACCTTGTGGTAGCCCAATTGTCTTGGCACCAAAGAAAGATGGAACATGGAGTATTTGCATTGACTACTGAGCCCTGAATAAAATCTCTATGAAGAATTGCTATCCTCTCCCCAAGATTGATGACCTACTAGACCAGCTTCATGGTGTGAAGTTCTTCACCAAAATTGATATCAAATCTAGTTATCACCAAATTCCCATTGACCCCACTGATGTTTGGAAGACTGCATTCAAATCTAAGGAGGGGCTCTTTGAGTGGTTGGTTATGCCTTTTGGCTTAACTAATGAACCTACAACCTTCATGAGGATGATGAATGACATCCTACGACCCTTCACCAACTCATTTGTGGTTGTCTACTTAGATGACATACTCATCTATAGTAGAACATAGGAAGAACATTTGCAACATGTTCATAAGGTGCTTGAAACTCTTCGGGAGCACAAGTTGTATGCAAATCTTGACAAATGCACATTTGGGATGACAACAGTTTAGTACCTCAGGTATATTGTGAATGAGGAAGGGGTTCATGTTAATCTAGAAAAGATTTGGGTTATTTGAGAATGGCCCACACCAAGGACCCTCACAGAGCTTTGCAACTTTTTGGGTCTTGCAAATTTCTATCGCAAGTTTGTTCTTGGATTTTCACATGTTGCTTGGTCACTAACCCAAGTGACTAAAGGAGGGACTAAAGATACATTTTAGTGGGGTGAAATAAAACAAAGGGCATTTGAGAATTTGAAGAATAGACTCTGCTCAGCCCCTATTCTTGCTTTGCTAGATTTGCATCAACCTTTTGAGTTGATGACAGATGCATCTGAATATGCCATGGGAGTTGTCATCATGCAACATGGCCATCTTATTGCATATCATAGTGAAAATTTCACTAATTGTTAGGTTGTGGAGCTAAAAGCTTCACCAGGATGCAAACAGGAGAAGTTATGGAGGTTGTAGAAGAGTTGCAGAGTGTCACAGACACCGGCGTCGGTCAGGACAACTGACGACGGTAGGAGGGAGATAGGAAGGAAACCGACGTCGGTCATGGATCGGATGACGTCAGCACCCCCAGGCGGACAGGGACCGATGTCGGTCGCCTATGTGGTTTGAGTTGTGAGTACATTATGGGTAGTTGGTTGACGAACCAAGTGTTTGCATGATGAGAGCTATTTTTAGACTGAGAGTTGCGGATTTAATTATTGTACTATTTGTCTAATTATTGTTTGGGTGAGATCTATATATAGAGTCATGATTGTATTGTAAAAGTGTGCTAGAAAGCCATAGAGCTGTTAGAGAGAGCTAGTGTAGCTCCTCCTAGTTCTAAAGGGGTGCTGAGTGTGTATGATCAGGGAGAGTTGCAAGGTCTGCAAGGTCAAGGAGCTGATCCACCAGGGTACTGGTTGAAGAATCATAAGGACTTGGTGAGGCAAGGACAAGGGTTTTTCAGGGGTGTAGAGACATCTACATGGTGAGTAAGGTCTAGTGATTTGCAGGTAGCAGCAGAGAGAAGGAGATCTACTTGGAGTACAGATGTGTACTTGGTGAACTGGCAGCGCGTTACTAACTGGTTGGAGAGGTGAACATAAATTCTATATTGGAGTTGATTGTTGTGACTGAGAGAGAAAGGGAAGAAGGTCTTGAGGTGTGGCGAACCTTTGAGGTGGAGGAAGAAGTGGCATCTTCCTTATTGTATATTCTTCTGAGTGATTATTAATACAATTGTGTATTGTCTCTCATATTCCTATGTTGTTTCATATTTCTAGTTACTTATTGATTCTGGTATAATTATGTGTTTAGTTGCTAATACAAGAAGTAATCACATGTGTTCTAATTGGTAGAGCAAGATCCTAACTCAGTAGGGATCAGAGCATGTTTATTTTTCATGGTTTCCTTGACACGTACAGTCAAGAAATATCCAACATATGATAAGGATCTCTATGCCATTGTGTAAGCCTACAAATAATGGAAACACTACATCTTGGGGAAAGAAATGGTCATCCACACTGACCATAGACCATTGGAATTCATCCAGACACAAAACAAACTCCAAAATGAGAGGCATCAAAAGTGGGCCACATATCTTTAGCAATTTCACCTGATAATCAGACATAAAAAGGGGAGCTCAAATATAGTTGTAGATTGTCTGAGCCACCCACTAATTACTGCACTCACAACAGTTTTGGACCTATGCAGACATGAGACTGCCACTTGGGGTGCTTTGTATGAAGTAGATCCTACCTTTACTAATACATATCAAGCACTTCAAAAAGGTAAACATGTTTCTAATTTCTATTTTCAAGATAATGTCCTCTATCATATGGGGCACATCTATGTTCTAGTTGTAGAGCAACAAAAGATGATATGGGAAGCACACTTTAGTAGAACAACTAGACACTTTCGTATTAAAAAGACATTGGTAGTTCTTCAAAAACACTTGTACTAGCCCCATATGTGAAAGGATGTGGAAAGATATCTCAAAATTTTCACCCCATGTGTGATAGCTAAGACAACAAATAAGAAGCAAGGATTGTACACGCCATTGCCAAAACCAACCAAGCCTTGGGAATCTATCTCAATGGATTTTCTCTCAGCTTTGCCCACTTCAAAACATGATAAGGACTGTATTTTTGTGGTAGTTGATCATTTTTCAAAAATGGCTATCATGATTACTTTTAAGAAAAACATATCTGTTGAGGAAATTGCTCAACTATATTTTAGTCATGTATGGCTTCATTTTGGTCTCCCCAAGTCCATTGTCTCAGATCGAGATAACAGGTTCCTGAGCATCTTCTGGTCCACTCTATGGAAGATGATGGATACTAGGTTGATAAAGTCCACAGCCTTCCATCCATAGACTGATGGTCAAAAAGAAGTGGTAAACTACTTGATTATTCACATGATTCAGGTGTATCACTCCAAACATCCATGCATATGGGATGAGGGACTTCTTTTCATACAGCATGGATACAATCGAGTGCTGCATAGCTCGACCAAGCACAGTCCATTCCAAGTATGTTTTGGGTTCCAACCCATGGCACCAATTGATATAGCTATTCCATTTTACACCATGGAATACACACCTCATGGAAGATCTAAGGCAGCAAAAGAAACAAAGTTTATTGAACAAATGCAACACATCCAGCAACAAGTTCATGACATCCTAGAGAATATGAATCAAAAGTATAAGAAACACCATGACAAACACAGGATTGCACACCATTTTATTGTGGGTGACAAGGTTTGGTTGTAGATTTAGAAGGAAAAACTTGCAGGCCTACACATAAAGATTCACCCTCTGCGATATGGTCCCTACACCATCACCAGAAGAGTTGGAGAAAATGCTTTTGAGTTGAACCTACTAGCCTACCTTGGTCTGCATCCAATATTCAATGTGGAGCTCCTCAAACCATATCACACATCTCTCTTGGAAACTTTAGTTGTAGTAGAACAACTAGACATTTTTGAGCTTGATCCATAGAGTTTTGCTCCAGTGGAAGAGGATCAGATTGTGGATACATGGATGAAGACAACAAGAGGATGCTCTATTCCGCTTTATCGAGTGGTGAAAAGGGGCTAGATTAGCCATCAAGGTGAGTGGCTCACAAAGAATCAAATCAAGAAAAAAATAACACACTTGATGGGGAACATTGATGCAATGGATACCATTTCTTTTCAAGGAGGGAGGAATGATCCAAGCAACAATTTAGGCGTCGGGTGACAGTTCCACCCCAATTGATGACGAAACTTCTGGGAGCCATAACTTTTGCACCGTAGCTCCAATTGACTCACCATTTAAACTGTTGGAATGATAAGAATGAGGATGATGTCATGAAATGGCATGGATATTTTATTAATGAATTTTTACCCCCGAAAACCCAATGGAAGTGCCTCAAATTTCAATTTTAATAGTGCAGTCTAAAAATAGTAAGTTTCTAAAAATAGTAATTCCTTGAATTTTGTATTGTTTTAAATCTTGTAAGTCAAACTAATTAATCTCCCTTGATATTGGTGACCTTCCACATCCTCCCTATTCTTTCAAAATGTGTATAAATGAAGAGGTAACCTGAAATGTGAAGACATACATCTCTTCCCAGAGATAAGCATATATTTGTATTGCGATCTTGAGTAATAATACATCTCTTCTCAGAGAATTCATTGTTACTGTGTTATTTTTATGCTATTGAGATATTTATCAACCAAAACGTATAAGTTTTGGATTAATTCCCAAAGTTTAAAACATTCACTTATTCTAATAACAAGAAAGTAAATCTAATCTAGTGCACACTAAATCTTGTGGCATAAAGTGTGGGTTAGAAACATTAAAAAAACTAAAATAAACATGTATTAGAAGACATATACTCACATAAATTTATATGAAATATTAATACATGGGATATTAATACAAATTCATTATCTATCTACACTTATAAAGGATAAATAAATTTAGAAATACTTACCTTTGAAGATGAACCTGCCAAGCTTCAATCTCTCCCTTGTCAAAAGTGCTTCACAAGAGATTGTTGTGGTATGTATGGATACCCAAGATAAATTATATTTAGGATATAAAACCTATCTAACCATCCAAAATAATTCTCCATAAGATAATATCCGTATCTCCAAATAAAGTATGGAACCCTAAGCTTTATTTCTAAAGTAGAATGGTCAATAGTCATATGTTCACTCACACTTCTTTACTAATAATTCTTATCTTATGAAATGGTGGGAAATTTAATTATATATATAAGTGTATATTACCCTAAATCCTCTCAAAAATATCAGCTATACAAGGTCAACCCAGTGTATTTTCAAGAATAATTTACTAGGTCTGAGCTAGGTCGATGAAAGGGCTAACAAGCTAATAAAGTAAAGAATACCCCTAAATTGTACTAGTTCAACCTATTCAACCTAGTATATTTGAATATATAAAAGGGAATTAAGGAAATAAAAAGAGGAATGAAAAGATGAAAATACTAGAATAGATAAGATTGATAAGAATAAGCTTACGATAAATTTTTTTAGGGGACAAATATGCAGATGTCAAGTGGCAAAAGGGATAACAATCTTATGAAGAGTTGATGGTTTACCCACCACTTTCTCAGTACACCCATTAAGGCATGCACTTAAAGAGATTAAGACTCAACATGTTCATATAATATACAAAGTGTCAATTTCCAATAAAAGTTTGAAAATATTATGTGTATATAAGTAGCAATAAGCACAAATTTATGGCCTACTAGAGAATTTGGGCTGATGATGCCAATGAATTATAAACCCCATTGGGAAAATGGCCTTCTTTAATTAAATGCCTATAAAATCATTGCTACATGTATTTCCCTTTTGGCTAAAGATTCGAATTCATGTCATGTCCTCACATGAGCATGAGCATCCTTGAAAATTGTTGGCCAATAGTAACCCATTCCTAATATCTCATGGGCCATGGTATTCTCATAAGGATGACCACTACCTCTCTTCTAATGTAATTTCTCTATAATATTTTTAGCTTCCTCTATGGATACACACCTAAGATAAATACCTTCATAGTTTCTTATGGAGAGGACTCACTTTTTGATCATGTAATGAGTAAATTTGAGCCTCAAAACTCTTCTTCTCTCTCTATTAAGCTCTAGAGAGCAAGTTACTGTAAGTAAAAACTATATTATAGTAGTATACCACTCTCCTTTATATACTTGAGCTTCACATACCTCTTTAATGGTGACACGTGGATCTAGTTCAATCATAATATAAATAATTCCTTAACCTTGAATGATATTTATAGGCTTGATCTTTATATGGAATTCTTGTAATTTGGCCATCCATTTTCCTTGACATTCTCCTACCTCATTCTATGATAGAGTGAGCTTGACCGCAGGATCAGGCACAATAGTAATGGTTTTATTCCTCAAGATATAATGTCAAACTTTCTTTACTACTTTGACCAAGAAAATAATTTGTTTATCAATAATAGAGTGTCTAAGCTCTACATCTTTTAAATTTGTGCTCATGAACACAATTGGATTCTTAGTTTCATTATTATTATGTGTTATGATAAAAATAATTGTATGTTCTAAAGTTAATGAATACATGTATAAATCTTTATTAAAATCTAGATTGATTATTACTAGATCTTGTGATATTGCATATTTAATATCTTGAAAGGACTTTCAGGATTCAACTATCCATTCTATTTTAGCATCATGTTTGAGCATGGAATTTAAAGGTATAACAATTTATTCAAATCCTAATATAAACTTCCTTATGTATTTAATATTTTTGAAGAATGATTTGAGCTCCTTCTTGATGTTTCATGGTGTAGTCTTTGAAATTCCTTGAATTCTATCTAGATCAATGGTGATCTTATCTTTGGTAATAATGTACCCCAAGAGATTACCTTCAATCACTCTGAATATGATTTTATTTGGGTTCAAAAAAATACAAAACCTTATGCATCTCTTTAATATGGCTTGTAGGTGACTTGTGTGATCCTTCCTATTCATCAAAAACAATGTAAGATCATCCATGAAGATGATTATGCATTTTCCTATTGATATTTTGAATGCATGATCCATGACACATTATAAAGTATCCCTTGCATTTATCAAGCCAAATGGAATCCTTTTATATGCATAAGTTACCCATTTTGTAGTAGACACAGTCTTCATTCTATCCTTAGATTGCACTAGTACTTGATTATAGCCTAAAAATCCATCTAAGAAGGACATCATCTCAAAACCACTTACTATCTATATCTTTTCATCTAGAGATGGGAGGGGATAATTATCCTTTTCATAAGCCTTTCAGGTTCCTAAAATCCACACATAGTCTTATCTCACCTTTCTTCTTTCTTATTGGGACCAAATTGGCCACCCAG
The DNA here is from genome assembly GCA_037957365.1 of Torreya grandis. NCBI lineage: Eukaryota > Viridiplantae > Streptophyta > Pinopsida > Cupressales > Taxaceae > Torreya > Torreya grandis. The sequence goes on along the minus strand of JARHVA010007546.1, from coordinate 429,335 downwards.
GTAGAATGCCTTACTAGAATGATGATTTTTGTGCTTAATAATTTATCTAACTCTTTCTAGATGAGAGGCTCCAAAATAGGATTGAGTTATCTCTACCTATATTTGAATAGCTTGTGATTTGGATTCAAGGGATTTGTATGAGTAATAACCTATAGGTCATATGATTTCAAGTCCTAATATGTCCAATAAATGATGTCTTTATAGAGGATGATTATATACTTCATTCACTATCTCTCTTCTGGGGTACAATTGGGACCAATATTAACATAGTGTGGGCTATATTTATCTCCCATTTTTTATCTTGTGAAATTTTATTCATTAACATTAGGCTACCTAAGTTACTAAGATTGAGGGTCCATATCGAATGACCTTTCTAAAAAGACCAACCTAGTTGGGATGTGATTCTCTTTGAATTTGAGAATGCCTCCTATTTTTGATTCCTCTTGATAAAGGTGATTAATATCCTTATCATCAATGATTTGGGACTCAATTCCCCTGAATTGGTTAGAAACTAAATATTTTGTTGGTTGTCATCAAAGAATTGGCAATTTTATACATTATCAAGAACATAGGGACATAACACTAATTCAATGGATAACTTCTTTACCTTAGAGTATTAGAAGGGCTCTAGATTAGTAACAACAATAGCTAGTGAATCGATAGCTTGATTTTACTCTCTAATGAAGGAAACTATGTTGAAATATTCAGAGATTTTGATTAGGTCCCATGATCTATGCTTGTACCTTCTTAAATAAGACAACTTTCATTGGTATTTGTTTCTAACTTGGTTAACTACCATCTTTGAGACACCAAATACTAGTATTTGATTTAAATTATTCTTAAGTGTAAATTATAATCCCAAAATTAAAGCCTCATACTTGGATCTATTGTTCATGCATGTAAATTGAAATTTGTATGTTGTCAAGAACCTTTTGCCTTGTGGATAAATCACTTGATTCCCATGCTTGATCATTTATTAGATATACCAACAACAAAGTGTAAAGTCAATAGCCATGTGGAACCTTCAAGTTATAGCTTCTGTACTTAATTTTGAGTAGTAAAAGTGTAAATACCAAGGCTAGGAAACTCATACTTTACCTCTTCATTCTTTAAATTATATTCCATGATGGGATACTTCATTCTTGGATATCTATCAATTCTGATTTAATTTGAAACTCCTCTCCATGGCAGCCATGTATGAGGAAAGTCTATAAATAGATACCTATCAAGCGTTTTAGACTAGTCTTTACTTAGCATTAGTCTAAAGTCTTCAGGTATATCTACCATTAGGATATCAATGGTCATCTAAACACATTGTTCAAAGGCTACTTGGATATGCACATCCCTCAATTTACCAACTATAGGGACTAATGTCTTCTCCAATTACAAAACCATCCTTTTTGAAAGGCTTGGCATCAAACCAAGATTTTGACATATGGAAGTAGGCATGATAGTTATAGATACTCTATAATAAAATAAAAAATTATGAATATTCTTACTGAATGCCCTGATAGTTAGTAAAAAGGGTAAAACTTCTAGCTTTCTCTTATAGATAATATTAGTGTTCAATGCTTTCAATTTGTTTATATATGCTTTCACTTTATCAATAGGTGTCTTTCCAGTAATAGACCTATATAATAGCTCCTTTTTTCTAGTAATCTAAGCTAACTCATGAAGAGTTATATTTTCTTTGATCTTCTTCATGTCTTAAATAATGTTATATCCTCCCTTATCAAGTTCTTCCTTTATCTGAGGTTGATCACTCCCTCTTGGAAGAGGTGGATTATTTTCAAATTTAGGATTAGGTGAAATTGTAGTAATATTTGAAGGATTTGATGTTGTGAGTGGATACTTATTCCTTATATTGTATCCCCCTTTCTATAGTTTTTGGAAAGTGTGAACTTCATATGTGTTGTCCTCTAGCTCATTATCATATTCAACTAAAAAAAGAAACTCACGAGTTTCAAATAACATGGTAGTGATGGAAGGGATAAGATCCAGATGATGTTCAAGAGGATTATGCATCTAGTATTATCTAACCACCTCTCTTTGAAATAGTTCAAATATTGTGAAAAATTCAACACAATTGAACTCACCATACTTGGAAGTATTGTGAATTATACACCAATTATGAAGAGCTATTTCTACTATGTTGATATTTGAAAGATTTTTAGGATACTCCATATTATTCATAGGCCTATTGAATGGTCAATTTCATCTCTAAAATTCAATTTTATGATTACCAGCTGGGCCATTAGTGTTACCCATCCTCTATTGCATATTTAAGAAGTTATTTCTCAACTTTTGAGCCATCTTCTAAATAAAATCTAGTTCTGCCTTTATAGAATCAATACCTTGTAAAATAGAAATAGAATACATAGTTGATTGTTTATTATGTTGGTAAAAATTGCTTAACATATGATTATTTAAGAAACTAAAATTTGGTTGTGTCTTCTGTGTCAATGAAGTGTGTAGAGCTAGTTTTGTTTGAATGTTGGAACACTCTATTTTACATGTGATATTGGGTTAAATGCTAGGAAGCCATTGTTGACATTAGGTATATCAGGCATCTAGGGATTGATATGTCTATTTATATTGATGACCTCTTTATATGTTAATGACAAATTATTGATTGTGGTTGTTCTTATTGGAAACATGGTAGTGATTGTGTCCAAAGCATTCTTGTATATTTCTAATGCTAATGTAGCTTTTGGTTTATACCTTGGGGTCACCAATTATAAATTTTTTTAATAATTGATTTGAAAGAATGGATAGGTTCATTAAGATCTCTCTTTATGTTGGTGAAGTGATGACATACCAAACAAGGGTTGGTGACTTATCAAAATTGTGTAAAAAAAAATAGCTTGACATCCATCTCAAGAAGTGATGGATTTTTATATTAGATTTAGGTACCAATCATAGGCAACATTCATTAATGTAAAATGGAATAATATACATAAAACATGTTCATCAATGACATTCATTAATCTCAAAATAGCTTTGAAATTTTTTATGTGTTCCTCTATTATCCTTACTCCTAAAGGAGACAATGATGGGAAATACCTCTTAGGATTCCTAGGTAAATCATGCACATCTCTTGGGATGGTAATAGTGGATCCAAATAACCAAGGTGGTTGAGATATTAGCTAATTAGTAGGTAAAGGTTTCCTTATGGGTAAAGGGTTCCTAGTTGGAGGTGGTGTATTAGTGTGAATTGGGGTTACTAACACAATTCTAGATCTCGTATGATTTGATAGGGGTGAGACTAGTAAACCTATCTAGGAATTAGCTCTTTTCACTCTCTTAAGTAACTCTAATGCAAATATATGAAAATAATAACTACTATTACAAGGGGGCAATCCCTCCTTTTAGTACCAATGAAATTGTTGATGTGCTTTTTATGCACACCATAGTCAAGAAGGTAGACTCTAACATTTTAGGATCCCAATGGAGATAAAATACACTATAGAACATGAGTTTTAGGTATGTAGTTTGAAAAACCTATTGATGGAATAACTGGTAGAGTATGCAAGTTATTGACAAGGGTTTTGGATGAAGGTGTCATCTTTTAAGGGATAGTGAATCTCTGTGTGAGTTAGATGGATGGATGGTTGTTAATCTAAAGTGGGTTGGTCTCAAAATAAAATCAAAAAAGGAGGGGAGGGTAAGGAATAAAATAAGACTCTATAGTTTTTAGGAATCACTTCCTTAGTTGGTTTCTAAAAGGACAAGTGCTTTCAAAACCTATGCCTATTGCAAGCATCTATTACACACTAATAGTTAGACATAGTTTAAAAGTCTAAGGGGATAATGATATAGGAAACTCATAAGACTTAGACAAAGGTTTCCCATTTTAGAGTAGCTATTTTAAACCCTTAATTAGGAGATTATGGCTTAGGATAATGAGGTATCTAAGGTAGTTATTACACACACATAGAAAACTACATCAAAAAAGTACTCATATACATTCAAAATTATGAATCAATCAACTTAATTGACTTAATCAATAAAATTCACCAATATTTCAATAGATATTGCACATCTACGATTAGTACATTAATCAAGACAATTAATAATCCATTCACAACTTTTTCACACTAAGTATTATTAAAACATACAACCATAAAAGTAACATCTAATTACATAGATAATGGAAAGAAAATACTCAAACACATGAAGTTGACAATAAAAAATGCGTCACTCCTTTGTATTAAAAATATTTTGACCCCTCCAACTAGTGGATGAAAATTATATAAAAAGGCTTGGGGAAGGGGTCACCTCATCCCTCATGTTCATAAAAATTCATTACATGTAATAGTTAGAACATAAGTTCTAACTATGGTCAAAACCATATAAGAGTAACTCATAATTTTTTATTAGTCATAAGTTGACCTTTTAAAAACCATGTAACTTGTGCATGTGTATAAAAGACAAAAGGAAACATTTTACAATAATATCTTAAACTACAAGTAAATTATAAATATATACACCGTTACAAATTATACATGCATAAAATCTTGGCCTTGTTAAGGATGCATCATCTGAATAGCCACATGTACTTTGGTTGGTGTAGTGGCTAGGGTGGTAGGAGTTAGAACTACAAATATCAACATGGTACTTGAAGTATCAATTTGAGATTGGTTCTTTTTCTCATTCTCCTTGTAACACTTGTATGTTTTATCATGCTACTATCATATGATATTCAAATTAAGCAAAGCTAGTCAGTGGATCCTATTGACTCGGAAAAGGAGTTTAGCATGTAAGACCTTAATCATTTTGGAAATTATTATTGAAAATATCCACCTATGTGACCTTATTTCTATCTTAACTTAACTCAACTTCTATTTCTTCTAATACCAAATCTTGTAGACTCTACTTGAAGTTATCTATTACCTCTTGTATGAGCTTGTCAAAATTAAACCTACTGATCAATTTACCTATAGTGTCTTTTACCTTTGATACTTCAAGTCTTTAAAAATTTGGAAAATTTGGGCCTCATGTACCTAATATTTACGGATTAAATCCCCAACTGATTGTAACCACTCTTGATATTATTTCTACCTTATGATAACTAGATTGAGAGCTTTGGATGCCTCAAGTGGTGACATCAGGTCTAGATGACTATATATTTTATTACCTATGTATGAAAGAATCATATTTATATTAGCATTGTTATCTCTCCAAGAATTAATTTTTTTTTTAGTATTATTGATATGAAGGACCAATTTGGCCTTCACCAAATCCAATGCTTACAATGAGATATAACATTTACATGTTGCTTCTTGAACCTTTGCCTTTATGCCTATAGGAATATGCATAGTCTTTTCTTGTTCTATAAATTATGTACCTCATCTTATAGTTCTTTCCAAGCCATCTTGGTGCCTTAATATATGGAAACCATATCATCCTTATGTGCTTGATATAGGTCTAGAAAATTCTCAACATATGGGGACTATCCAAGCTACCTATTCTACCTCTTAGTGAGGGAGAATACCTCCTATATTTCCTCAAAGATTATCTTCCTTCCTTTGTTATATTATAAGTTCCTTTTATTCACTCTTCATATGATACCAGATGATGGGTCAAATAAATTAGTGATAGAAGGGATTTTGATGATCTTGAAGCTGGGTAACTAGGAGGCCTTTATCCTCAAATTCATAGACCAGGGAGGAATGCCCAATTATGATGCATTTGAGGTTTTAAATATAAATTATTATTTAGTCTCCTTAACTACTAGATATTTATTTTGTGCCTTGATAAGGACATCAGGTAGGGAAGGCAAAATGATCTTAGACCAGTCCACTCCTCCAAACTAAGGGAGGGGATAGATTGTGACCAATTGGGGTTTGGCCTTCCTTCCCATACTAAAACTTTCCATAATATTTTATTCTATGAAGGTGGTGGAAGGCATGGGAAGGGTGATATAAGTGGACTAGATATAAAATTATGGAGTGGCCATGGTAGTCTATACCTTTTTATATATCTTCTTTTTCATGGATCTAATGGTAGAGGTGCCACTGGGGATAGAGGAGGTAACCATGGTGAATGAAATGGAAGTGGACAATTAGAAAATGGATGTGTTAGTAGTATCCTTCTCAACCTTTGGGGTGAGAAGAGGGAATTGGATGAATGTGGTTGGGATAAATGTGTCAATAGAGGTGGAAGTAGTAATTTCCACCTTTGGATACCCCAACATAGAAGAAATAGAAACACTACCAAATAGTGGAATAATCATAAAAGATGGGGTACCTGGTAGAGTTTTTGATGTTGGTTCCACTTCAGGGCTCAAGGCCTTAGCCATTTCCAACTTTGTGTCCTTCTCAAAAGCATCTTCATATTTAACATCTTCAATTTCAACAACCTCTTCCTCTACATGTTTTGAGTGTTGTGGTGCAGGAGGAAATCCTTGAGATAACTCTACTATGGGATTCCATGTAGGGGTCTTAAGCTTCCTTTTATATACAAGATGAGTCTTCAACTATGTATGGGAGCATTTATATGTTGATGCATCTACTTCTTATGTTTGTTCCTCCTCATCAGAGTCTACACTGATGGGATCTCCTATTTATATTCCCATAAGGTTAGGTTCATATACCATGGGATCCTTCTTCACAACCTTAAGCTTAAATTTCAAAGGGAGTCCTTGAGACAAGATACCATCTTTCTCCTTGAAATATCTTCTCCAAAAGTTTGAATGCTCCCATCCTTTATAAAGGGCCTTTTTTCTATCTAATTCCCTTGTAGAGACTAAAGGGTCATCCTAAATCATTCTTAAATGATACTATTTGAATCCCATAATCCTTTCTCTTTCCAATACTTCCTCATCATCCTTGGCATTCAAAAATAAATAGTTATACACATAGAGGACATGGTTTTAGGGGAAATTAAGTCCCTATATGTGCTTTTAAATAAAACCATGTGGATCCCAGTCCCTATGTGGAAGATAGGGAAATGATAGCTCTTTCTCTTACTGCCCACTCCTTGAAAATGCTTTTTCATGGTGTATACCATTATGCTGATAACTACTTAGTGACCAAAGTATGAACTTTACTTCAAATTTTTAGACAAATATTCTTCAATTCCCCATCATAGGTGAAAAGTAATCTCTTATTATACCAACCTGTCTATAATATATTATGGGGGACACAAGGGGTCCACTTTGTTTCGAAAAATCATTATAACTATGAAATTTGGATAAAAAAAGTAATCCCCTCTTTCAACTAGTGCTTTCATAATATTCTATCTAGTTCAAGGTATGCGTGATCCATGGATGGATTGAAAAACCTATGGATATACATCATCTATAATATTTATCATGTTCTTTGTGTAGGCATACACATGCAAAAATTGGAAGTGGTCATAAATTTTGTTCTTCATGTAATCCATAGTTGGACTCCATAATTCATTGAGGACTTTGTAGTAGGTTCCTGGGATAACATATAATAAGTAATACATCATATAAAAATGGCTCATAGGCATGGGGTGATTGTCCTTTTGGGTTATGTGTTCCCTCAAGTGTAAACTCATTATTTATCCCAGTATGAACTGAGCATCACTGGTTAGTAACATGTGTAGCAATGGTACCAAATCTAGATTGACAAAATAAATGATTGGTATACCATAAAGTCTATTTAAAAAATCCATGCCAGTTCATACTCCCATCTTGAATTTGTCTATGGGAGAATTCCACTTTGGATTTTTTCCTTTGAAAGGGATTGTATATTTGGGAAGCAACCTTGAAGACAACACCTTCTCAATTATGTTTTCTTTAATCCATATCACCAACCTATGATTATTGAAGTATGCATCAGGTGTGTTAATTGATATGTATCTTTGGAAGTCAGCTCCTAAAATGTATGTGATGACTATTTTATTTATATAATGATGAAGGAAGGCATCCTATGTTATTGTACCCAAAAATAAAAGGTCTTGTAGGAGGTTGATGCATGGCATCAACTCTGGCTTGGTAGCCACAAAGTGTAGTCTTTATCTTTTCAAGGAAAGTAAGTCCTTAATAAATAATCACTCAGAGAGAATGATATTATCTATGTCTAGTGAAATTATATCTATAGAATCGATAACATCTCATACCTATGAATAATTTGCATACTAATTATCAAAAATGATAGTGTCAAAGACTATATTAGTAAACTATATGGAATCCTTGATTGATTAAGGGGATGATGTATTTACTCCTCAAAATGTCCTAGATGAAGACACCATTTCCATAGACATGGTCAGTGTTCTTTGCAATATCCTTCTACATACTATGTGTTGTATAATCAATATGTGCTCTAAATCCAGTCACTGATTCTTTACATAGTGCTCTCAAGATAGTAACTAGGGCTCTTTCATTATGTTTAAGAGTAGTAGACTTCTAGTGCAAGTTTAATTTGATATAAACAAAAGCTTCAATGGATACACATCATGTGTAGGGATTATCACATTGAATACCAACTTGCATGATATTAAATACCCAATGATCACTTCCTTTAGTTCACTATATAGTTCAAATAATGTTAGTTTACATTGGTGTGGGACATTTACATATACTATTAGGAAACATTTTAACTTATTTGGATAAGTATATCAAGTCATTATATTATTATTAGGACTTAGGTATTTAGGTTTTATGTTGGGGACTGGTCTTTATAAAATACCCATAACAAAAATATCAAAGACTTATTTTTGTCAAAAAAATTTTATGGTGCCAATCTTGAAGAGATATTTTCATCAAATAAAATGTTTGTGATAAAAACTCTTATAAGAATGAATTGTTTTAGGGAAATTGTTTTAGAAAAAATGTCTAACAAAAATTCTCTAAGGGCCAAATTTGTGTAGAACAAAAGTTTTGAAGAACAAAGTCCAAATAAAGATAAGTACCAATAATTCAAACCCTAAAAAGTCATGGGATAAAATACAAAAACATAAAACCCAAAAACTAAAACTATTAGACAAAATATCTAGATAGAATGCTTGAATAAAATTTTAACAAGTGAAATCCCTAAATAAATTCCTCTGAATTGATTAAGTCCCAAAAATACACATATTCAAAACTCCTAAAAGGTATTAATTAAGTTAGTCTATAAAATAATACATGAATACCATGTCCATTTCTCAAAGTATGAAGATTAATAATCAATCATTCTCATAATTTACACAATTATATAGAATAAAGGCTCAATAATCAAGGCCCAAATCTTGCAGAAAGTGGGTTCCCATTTCTCCTTAGGGAAAAGGGGGTGTTATATACAACAAAAGTTAAAATCCAAATCATTTTGAAAAAAAAGGCAATGATATACAAAAGGCAACATACAAATCTCAAAATTCAATATCACACCAAAATACATGATTAAAATTACATCTCCTATCTCTAATCAAAGCTCAAACTCCATAGTTGGCCTCATAATAGAGCTGAGGTCTATTAGGGTGTGGTAGGCCAGTAGATTAGATTAGGAGAATTCAATAAACTCTATGTTTCTACCTACTTTCTCACATAAGCACCCAATCTTTGGAGTAGACTAAAAATCTATAATGGGTCCTAAAGAATGGGGAACACCTTGTAGGTCCATTTTAATTTTTATGCATGTAGCCTTCATGGGATGATCTACATACTTCATTTGCTGACCTAAGACTTGTGTGGCTAAGAGAAGTTCTTATAATTTCTTAAGGTTGAAAGTTTTCTTGTTTTGAGAAACCTAATTTGAGTGTCTTAACATTGATTGTCTTAACTTTTATAAAGAATTCCTCTACCTTGGTTTTTCCTTCATTCTCCCCTCCACCCATTTCATTTCCCCCTTTGATAATTTGTGATTATAAATTTGTTTTCCCTTATTCTATACTTCCTTCTTCTTCACATATTAAAAACATGCTAGCACTAATTTGTTTCAATTTTATCTATCTTTAGAATAAAACCACATGCTTGATCAACTATGGATTACTCCCCTTACACCATGACTCTACATTTCTAAATATGCCTTGATTTATTTTACAATGTGTCATTATTTTACCACCCTTTTTATAGACACTAGAGTATATTTATAATTTCATGTACTTTTTCCATTGTTGAGTGAGGTTTGTTTGTTATTTCTCACTCACCAATGTTGTTTTCCTATTTATGCACCTTTTCCTATTGATTATTGAGTAAGGCTTGTTACTTTTCATTTATCAATGTTGTTTTACCATTTTTTCTTTCCCATCTTTATTCAAGTAATGATTGTTACTAATTTTACATTGATGTTTGATTACCATAGTTTTTGACATGTATCCTTTGTTTGAGTTGGTGAGTTTTCCTTTCTTACTTAAGGTTTACTTATTTGAGTTTCACGATTTTTAGCAGCCTTGGATTTTTAGTTACTCAATTTACTCTAAATTTTGACATGGTAATTTGGTCTAACATAACACTTATCACCCTAAATTACCAAATTTATAGGTACATCCTATACACATAGCATGAGTTCTCTTGGCTTTCCTTTGTTTTCTTGTTTTTGCTCTTTAATTTTGCATTCTTAGGTTTGTCAAAAGCAGTCTCTATGCCCTCCATAATCAAAACTATAAACATAGTAGACAACCATCCAGTAATAAAGGTAAGTCAAGGTATAGATACATTTACTTTTAATTTATTTCCCTTTCCATCATTTACTTTTAGTTATTTTATGCTTTAAAATACTAAAACATTTTTTATCCTCAGCATTGTGTGTTACTATGTTCTTTCTTAAAGCATCATCCCCTATTACACCTAAGTGACATGTGATGATCTTTGAGTGGGGAATATGTATACACATATATATTTTCAACCTTTATCAATAAATGATGATTTATATATTTTAGGAACCCATCGAGTCTTAATATATCTTATTACACACCCTAAGGGGTGCATAAGGAAAGGGGTGGGCAAACCATTGGTGCTTTATAGGATTGTTGTCCCTTATTTCCACTTATTACCAATCCAAGCAGCTCTTAAAAACATTCACCTAAGATTTGAAATATATTTTACACACTCTTCTTGTCTTTTACCACATACATTAGCCCTTTCCCTAACCTAAACCCCTTTTTGATAGTTTACATGACTATTTTAGCCACATTGACCTTGTATTCTTATAAATAAAACTTATTAGGGACTAGGTCAGCTATTGGCCAAACTATTGTATGACCTAAATAGTTTTTATCAGTTATGATACTAGGTCAATCAGGTTGACCTTGTCAGCAAAAAATTTTAGAAGGGTTTAGGGTTAAATCTTCCTATATAAACACATCCATTTCACTATTCTTAGAGAGTAAGCAAGAGTTATTATTCATTTACACTTCTTTACAATTTACTCTTCCATGATTATAATTGAGGATTATTAGCATAGGGTTTATACTTGGAGAAGAATCTTGTATTTTTGAGGAGTCTTATATGCTTTGTCTTTTCTTAGTGATCCTTACAAACCATAATAACCTCTTGCAAAATACCTTGGCTAAGGGAGAGATTGAGTCTCGATGGGTTCATCTTTTAGGTAAGTATAGCTAACTTTTTATCTCTCTTTAGTAGATATGAGTAGTATAAGTAATGTCTTTTGACTAAAATTCTCTCTACATACATTAGGATTTTACCTATACATTCCTTAATTAGGATTTTATTATGCATGTTTACTTTCATTTTTTTACTAACCCACACATTATGCCAAAAGTTTTGGTGAGTACTGTTGACGTCAAAGATTGCACCCTTGGTAGGAGGATGAGCTTCTGCCTTCTCCTCGTAACTATGGAAACTCCCCTCTCACCTGTGGGACTGCCAAAGCTTGAGGGGAGAGTCTCTAGATAAGGGCTAGCTCCCTTTGATGCATCATGTTCATTCCAACAAGTGCTAACACACACACACACACACACACACACACACACACACACACACACAAATATATAATGGGGGGGATGAAAAGGGAGAAAGATTATAGGAAAACAAACTACTCTAAAGAGGTGATGCACCAAAATAAAGTTGACCTTCTCACATTCACACTTAAATCAGACAAACACACACATACACTTCAGACTTGGTAGAAGGACCAGGCTGCAAAAAACATGGCAAGGAGGCTCTAATGGAAAATACAAAAAATAGAGATCACCAAAGGTGTTGTGAGATGCACACTTATGTAGTAATTTCTTCTATTTTTTCACTTCCAAATACAACTCTCCTTGTTAGCTACAGAAATGGCACCTTGTAGACAACATGTATGTTGGTGTCGAACCTGTGAAAGCATCAAGAAACAATGACTAAACACAAACTAACACTTGAGACATACTAAAAAATGTTTATCCAAGATAGAGGTAGAAAATGCATTTTATTGATTCAGGTGAAATTTTGCCAGGGCTACACCTTACAAATGTGAAAAGAGATGATTTCTCAAATGACAAGTCTTCAATATATAGGAGAAGAAAGGAGGCCTTTTGGTGCCCCTTTTTTATAAGTGGCTCATTCGCGTCCCCTCATTAGGAAGAGCAGGCTAGTCAAAAAATTAATGAGCTATGCCTTTTGTTTGTTTGTAAGGCTACTTCTTCAAGGTGATTACATGGTTTGTCTACTCATTAATGTGAAATGGAGAAAAGTGGTTACATAGCTAGCTATTTGCATCCTCTAATGGTCAATTCACTGGCATTATTTCACCTACTGGAGTCACTTCTTGAATTGATGCTTCCTTTTGCCACTTGGATTATCTACCTATTCCATGCCTAGCACTTTATCCTTTTCCTTTCTTGTCTCTTTTGGCTCCTTGGGCCCTTAGGGGTGATCTTCCAGTGGGTTGCTACATTCTGGGCTCTCATGGTTAGCGATCTCTTACTTTTTAAAAACCAATGGCTAATTTGTTTTCTTAACTTTGATGGCTTCTAGGATGTCATTATCTCTATCAAAACGTCATTGGGTCCTTCACTAGTTTCTCTGTGGGCACTCCTTTGACTTTCATATCTCCTTAGCACTTTCTTGACTTTGCTTAGTGCCCCTTTGTATTTGGGCTGAGAGTCCCCTACAAGGGCACCTACCCTTCAGGGTCCTTTAGTGGGTCCTTTCATTCCTTTAGATTGTTCCTGAGTTCCTGTGGGCTTTATGTATTTTCCACGGGCTTTTGTCCACAAGACATTTTCCTGCAGACAAAAATTTCCACAAAAATTCTGCCCAACCCCAGCCTTTTGATTTGAGCTATGCCTGAATGAATTGCTTTGGAATTTTTGTCCAAAGGAATTCCTTTAGACAAAAAGTCTAAAGGAATTTGGGACATAAACAAATTTAGACATAGATAATTCTGAACCTACCTTATCCTTTTCCTTTGAAGTGCCTACCCTCTGCAAGGGTATTTGAACTTTAGACTGTCCTTTGACCAACTAGGCATACCCTTGAACCAAGCTATTGAACCAAAAATGGTTCAACGGTTCAAATAGTTCAACCATTGTGCACCAATGAACTTGCCAATGAGTCGACTAATTAAACTAAGCTGATGAACCAAGTGTTGAACCAAAGGATTGAACCATCTGCTTGAACCAAACATTGAACCACCCCCTTTAAACCAAACTCATTGAATGAAGCCATTGAACCAAAATTGGTTCAATGGTTCAATGGTTCAACACTGTTTAATTGAGATGTTTAAACCTGAAGATGGATGAACCAAGTGCCAATTGAACCAGGGTGAAGAACCATGTCATTGAACTTGTGCAACCTAAAATTGATTGGCTTTGAAAAGAAAGGGAAGAAGGGGACCAAAATTTTTCCTGTTGGGAAAAATTGGTCAACAAATTGGTGACTCACAGGGGAAGCATGCTTGCTATGCTTAGAAGCTAGTTGCCTTGAAAATCCATTGGGCATGGAGTCAGATTGTAACTTTAAAATTAGCAACAGCCCTAATTAATTTAGAACCAATCACGCAGATCTACCTCTAAGGAAATGAAAACACACACAAGACTTAAGAAAACTACTACTTGTGCAACAAAACTTAGGGAAAGTAGGAAAAGAAATTGAAAAAAAACTACTACATATAGCTAACTAGGTATTCTCACCTCCCTCCTGGATCGAAGGGAAAATCTCTTAAGTCCCCTTCCTAGCAAGGAGACTTATGGTGTCAGGCAAGTAGCTGAACAAAAAAGAGAGTTGGTGACTTGCTCCTCTTGCTTTTCACCTGAGTTGGCTTGTATCCAAGTGGATTAGATTCAAACATGCCTCCAACATACATGTATTCTTCTTGTCCTTAGAGGTTTTTTAAATGTTGGTCCTTCATATTGGTGATCTTCACCAAGAAATTAGTGGCTACTGGCTTATCACCATAAGCCCTTTCATCTGCACACTCCCTCTGCAATGTATCATGGTCCAACCTATTTCCTTTTACCTTGTTGAAGATCCTATCAAACTCATCCTCTGCTTCCTTTTGGCCTTCTTGAAGAAGGGTGACTATGGTGATGTCTAAAATGAACTCACAAAATGATTGCTTATCCCACAGAACATCACCTCTCTGTTTAAAGCTCTCTTCTTCAAGGCATTCCTCCAGGAAGATAGACCTTTCCTTTTCCTCCTAAAAAATTAGGACCTCTAGATGTTCAAAGGTATCCTCTTGATCCTCCTCTAACTTAGGCTCCTCAGTGTAGTCATCTTCCTCATCAAAGCAGCAAGGAAGTTCATCAAACAGAGGGGAAGAGAGCTTACCATGCATTTGTTCCTCCTCGTATTTCTAGAACATCTACATATATGCAATACCTGCATCTTCTCCATTGCTGATAAGGTCCTCACAAGGAGCATTGATGATGATTTCTTCTTCATCATCGCTCATGACAACCTCTTGAAGAACTACAAATTAGATCTTCTACTCCTCACCCACCTCTTTCAGAATAGTTTCTTCCTTGAGAAGGGGTGAAGTGGAGAAAACATGTGGAAGAGGAGGCAGTCCTTGAGCTAGAATCAAATGATTTTCCTCTTTCCACTTGGTCAGCACTTCATCAATATTAGGTATGGCCTAATAATTCTCTTGGAAATGGGTAGATGGGGTGTGTTTAGACATGTAATGTGTTGTTTGGTCTAAATCATCCATCACACATTGGCTGAGGAATCTCTCTCTAGATTCCAACTTCATAATTCTCCTAGCCAGATCTTCTTGGAAATGCCTTTCCTAGAGGTCACCAGCATCATCATCGGTAGGAGCAGCCTCAACTTCTTCAAGGTTTTGAAAAAAACCTTTCTTCTCCTCCTCCCTGCCCCATGATTCTACTATCTTTCCCCAGTTCAGGATCTCGAAACTAAAATTTTGCTCCTGTGAACAGGCATCAACTTTGTTTTCTCCAAGGTCCTGGGGCTCCTGCACAAGGTCTGAAGGTTCTAACTCTCTTTCAAGAAGCATCTTCATCCTAGCCTCTAAATCTTCAATTTGCTTGGCTAGATTGTCCTAAAAGAGTCTTTCTTGGAGGTCACCAACATGATCCTCTTTAAAGCTCTGAGCTAGTCCCTGGCATTCCTTCCTCTAACCTAGAATTTACACATCATGTTGAAGGATTTGGGGAGGTTGAGGAACGCTAGGAAGACACTGTTGATGCACCAGAGGAGTCTTTAGAAGAGGGATGTGCTAGTTAGTGGTATTCCCCCCAATGGAAGATTCACAATCTAAGGAGTTTAGAAGGTTCATCTCCATGGGAGGTTGTTCTGATGTCCTCTGGTGTTGGAAAGCAAGGTGCTCGAGATTGAGATTGAATGTATTTGATAAGCTGGAGTGAGCAAGTGCAATCTGATAAAAAGGATTTGGTGTAAAAGAGGAGGCTTTCTTCAAATTAAGAGGGGTCATAGAAGGATGACTACCTTGAATAAATAGATTTTTCCATTTTGCTACCTCCTCTTCCATAGATTGCAAGACCTGTGCTTGCCTAAACAAACACTCCTCTTCATACATCAACTTTTGTTGATATTTGTACTACTCTTTTAGTCTATTAATTTCCAATTCTAGGGCTGCTTCCCTTATCATTACAGGGCAACTTGAGGGGATTGCATAAATATTTGGAGCTTGATCAAAACCATATGAAGGAAAACAAGATCCATGGTCTTGTGCAAAATAAATATACATACAAAGAGTGATTTCTAATGGCACCAAGCTGATTAACTAGTAGATTTAACTTAGAGTCACTAGATGCTAAAAATATTTGATTTTTTGTAACAAGACCAGCATCAATCCTGAGACCTTACTGAGTTGTAAAATAATGTCCCATCAGGTGTGCCAAAATTTTTAATGTTGAAGATTTCACCCTTGGCAGGAGGTTGAGCTCCTACCTTCTCCTCATAACTATGGAAACTCCCCTCTCACCTATGGGACTGGCAAAGCTGGAGGGGAGAGTCTCTAGATAAGGGCTAGCTCCCTTTGATGCATCATGCTCATTCTAGCAAGTGCTAACACACACACACACACACACACACACACACACACACACACACACACACACACACACACACACACACACACACACACACACATATAATGGGGGGATGAAAAGGGAGAAAGATTACAAGAAAACAAGCTACCCTAAAGAGGTGATGCACTAAAATAAAGTTGACCTTTTCACATTCACACTTAAATTAGACAAACACACACATACACTTCAGACTTGGTAGAAGGACTAGGCTGCAAGAAACATGGTAAGGAGGCTCTAATGGAAAATACAAAAAATAGAGATCACCAAAGGTGCTGTGAGATGCACACTTATGTAGTAATTTCTTCTATTTCTACACTTCCAAATACAACTCTCCTTGTCAACTACAAAAATGGAACCTTGTAGACAATAGGTATGTTGGTGTCAAACCTGTGAAAGCATCAAGAAATAATTACTAAACACAAACTAACACTCGAGACATACTCAGAAATGTCTATCCAAGATAGAGGTAAAAAATGCATTTTATTGATTTAGGTGAAATTTTTCCAGGGCTATACCTGACAAATGTGAAAAGAGATGATTTCTCAAATGAAAAGTCTTCAATATATAGGAGAATAAAGGAGGCCTTTTGGCACCCCTTTTACAAGTGGCTCATTCACGTCCCCTCATTGGGAAGAGCAAGCTGGTCAAAACATTAATGATCTGTGCCTTTTGTCTGTTTGTAAGGCTGCTTTTTCAAGGTGATTACACATTTTGTCTACTCATTAATGTGAAATGGAGAAAAGTGGTTATACTGCTAGCTATTTGCATCCTCTAATGGTTAATTCACTGGCACTATTTCACCTACTGGAGTCACTTCTTGAATCGATGCTTCCTTTCACCACTTGGATTATCTACATGTTCCATGCCTGGCATTTTGTCCTTTTCCTTTCTTGTCTCTTTTGGCTCTTTCGGCCCTCGGGGGTGATCTTCCAGTAAGTTGCTGCATTCTGGGCTCTCATGGTTAGCGCTCTCTTACTTTTTGAAAACTAATGGCTAATTTGTTTTCTTAACTTTGATGGCTTCTAGGACGTCATCATCCCTGTCAAAACTTCATTAGGTCCTTCACTAGTTTCTCTGTGGGCACTCCTTTATCTTCCGTATCTCCTTAGCACTTTCTTGACTTTGCTTAGTGCCCCTTTGTATTTGGGCCAAGATTCCCCCATAAGGGCACCTGCCCTTTGAGGTCCTTTGACGGGTCCTTTCATTCCTTCAGATTATTCTCGAGTTCTTGCAGGTTTTGTGTATTTTCTTTGGGCTTTTTTTCGTGAACATTTTCCCACAGAAAAAAAGTTCCATGAAAATTCACCCCAACCCCAGCCTTTTGATTTGAGCTATGATCAAATTTCTTCAAAATTTTTGTCTGAAGGAATTCCTTCAGACAATTTTTTTGAAGGAATTCAGGACTTAAACAAATTTGGACTTAGACAAATTTAAACCTACCCAATCCTTTTCCTTTGAAGTGCCTACCCTTTGCAAGGGTATTTGAACTTCAGACTATCCTTAGACCAACTGGGCATACCCTTGAACCAAGCTGTTGGACCAAAAATGGTTCAACGATTCAAATGGTTCAACCATTGCGCGGTAATGAACTTGCCAATGAGCTGATTGATTGAACTAGGCTGATGAACCAAGTGTTGAACCATCCGCTTAAACTGAACATTGAACCACCCCCTTTAAACCAAGCTCATTAAACCAAGCCATTGAATCAAAATTGGTTCAACGGTTCAATGGTTCAATGTTGTTTAATTGAGATGTTTGAACCTGAAGATGGATGAACCAAGTGCTGATTGAACTAGGGATTGAACCAGGGTAAAGAACCATGTCATTAAACTTGTGCAACCTGAAATTGACTAGTTTTGAAAAGTAAGGGAAGAAGGGGACCAAAATTTTTCCTGTTGGGCAAAATTGGTCAAGTACTAGATTAGATTTTTACTTTATTTGTTATTAATATAGTGAATTTGAAAATATAAGACCATGATTCCATATATCACATAGTTTTGTGTGTGGTCCTTGGCCTTGTGTGCTTATGTGATATTCACATGTCCCTTATTTGAGGCCTTTAGGTCCTATGTGTGACATATTATACAAATTACATGACATTACTTCTATGTTCATTATTTGTTATTTTGATGATATGATTAATATCTTGTATTATTTCTATGATTACTCTCTACTTTGGTGCCATGATACATCTCATGCACATTATGCTTATGTGATTCAATGATATATATATATATATATATATATATATATATATATATATATATATATATATATATAACATGCAAATTTAAAACTATATTCAAATATTATGATGCAATATATTTAAAATTTACAGTGATATAATATGTTTACATATTTCACATATTACATAACTCTTATTTTTGAGCTAAGTGACTTTAAATCTACATCCCTCATCTCAAAAAAGAGGCATCATAATGGGCTTATCTTAAGAAGGCAAGTCCTCATGAGAAAAGTTTAGATTTATGGCACTATATAGTTTTAAAAATTGTATAAATATTCATAATTTTTAGATTATGGGGGCATGTCACATGCATGTGAACTCATTCATTTAATTATAAAGTTGAAAATTTCAAACAATTATAGGTATCAATAGTTGTAAAATTTAGAAGGCATTCATTATCAATTCAATACAAAGTATAATATAGTTGACATGGTATTCATTCATGTTCAAGTTACTACATAGCATTTAAAAATTTATGAATTGAAAAAAAATCAAAGTTGTAAAGTTTTAAATAGAATTTAGATCCATCAATAGCAGTGGGATTCATATTCATGTTTCAAGTGGGCCACATAAGAGTTTAGTGGCATTCAACTTCTATTGTTTCATTTTTATATGTAGAAACCCATAATTCATGGTTCACCCATTAAAATATTATACAAGATTACTTTACATATTAAAATGAGAGTTGGATCATAAAATATTTATAACTCAAGAGCATTTAAAGGTTTCCATATTGATACTTGTTCACTCTCAATTTATCACAAGTTCAACATTTTTCCGAATGCCTTAATAAAAGGGTAATAACTTCTTGACTTTCATGTTACATATAAATTAGATTGTACACTATTTTAGGTGTATAATTTCCTTGATCTCTTTCCAAAATCCAAATTTAAAGTCTCATATGTTGCAACTTTCAAATATAGATAATGACTAATTTCAATGGCATTGTTGTAGGTTTTTCATTAAGGCATATTACATGATCAAGATTCACATCTAAAGATAAACCATGTACACACTCAGATTTGAATCTATTATACTCTAGTAATTTCACTTTATTTCATCACTATAATAAAGTAGGGGAAAATGTAGACACATAAAATTAATCATTAAGTGTTTGACAATGTTTAATCTTGCAATCCTTCCATGGTTTGTTATCCATTTCACTAATTTTAAATCTATTAAATTACTTATATTATATTTAATACATATAAAATATTATACAAACATCCATAGTTTAACCCTATTATTCCATATTTAACCAATACTTCTTTTTAATCCTTTCTCAACATTCTATTCCTTTTTGGGATAAGTTCATGCTAGGTCTAATAAGGTTACACTCTAGCCTTATCTAATAACAAGAACTTGTTTCCTGTACTCTAATGGTTTTTTCAAATTGAGACATGTAAAAAATATCTCATTAATTTTTTAAATTATATTAAAAAAAATTCCAAATATCACCCTATATAATAACATCAAGGCTTCTTCAAATACAATCTTGCAATCACTTGGAAATTTTACTCAACATTGAGCAAAAAATTAGTATTTATTCTAATTTAAATTATGTAGAATTATAATATTCATATTAAAAGTTTGAATATATTTTATTTTAAGTTAAATAATCCATTATCAATAATTTCATTCAATCCTCTAACTAAAAACATATAGTTTCACAATCATGGATCACACAACCACCCTAGGAGGGATAACTACATCAGCCTGAGGCCCATTTGGGCTATGTAGGAAATGCTCAAATTACATTGAGTTTTGTGAGGGTAAATAATTTATTTAAATTACCTATTTACCCCATTGAATTATATCTCTATCATGTTTTTTGTGTAGGAACAAGGTTTTTTATTTGTAGGTCTTCTACACAACATATCAACACACATATTTAACTAGAAAATGTGTGTAGGTAGTTGCAAAGGCCAATACTATAAAATTAGACACATAGTCAACTAGGGCATGGATAAAATTAGTGGAAAAGGATCAAAATTTCTATATCCTCCTTATGAAATTTTTTCCAAACATAAATTAAATACTTGCATTTGGTCATGACAAAATATACAAGTTATGTCAATTTGTTTTCAATCATAATCAACATAAATTACATTTTAAGGAGGTTTACATAATTGTAGGCCTTTTTACTATTTTTAACTAATTTACAATTTTTTAAAATTATATCATAGTTCACAATTCACTCATAAAATCGTAAGTTCACTCATTTAAACCATTACCACAACATTTCCATCATTTCACACACAAAAACCATGCACAATAAAGTCTTTGTATATTCACATAAATTTACACATTGATTACAAAATAAGTAACTCTTAAATAGGAATGAGAGTTTATTTCATGAAATATTAATTTTTTTTCATGAAATAAATAATGTTGGAATGAAATATTTTCACTTATGTGAAAATATTCACAATTCTTCCAAAAAACTAACAAACTCCGATGAAATCAAGCTTAACTCCTATAGTTTTGTGAACATGGATAAGACATATTTGGTTTGGAAATAACAAAAACCAATATACAATGTAAACATGACCAATATAACACCATGTTAAGTGCATAATATGGAGTGAGAAAAATATGATGAAAAGAGACTAAATGGGTCGCAAAAACTAGACTTGCTTATGTACCCATGTACAAATGCATAATGAAATACTAAGTTTACTTATGGTAAGTAATACATATTATCAAAATAAATGGATTTGAATTTTTTGTAACTTTAACTAGTCCTATGTACAAGGCTCACTCAATAAAAAATAATGATCAATGAATTACAAAAAAAGAGTTACCAAGGATGAAATGTGTCATTGAAAGGTACCTAGAAACTAGTAAAACCATAAAAAAAGTGGAACATGACACAAAGATCATACACAATGATGAGGTAAGTGAAATAGATGGAATAAATTCCATAAAATAAAATCCCACTTAATGGAATCAAAACCAACAAAATAGCTAGTGATAATAAATGGTATAAAGCTACTACTGAAGAGTTAACAGGTGTTAGGAATGCTAGACAAAAAACACTATCAAGATCAAATCCACAACTCATAAAATGTATACCAACCAAAATCATTTATCTAAAATAAAATATGTGGTGTACTAGGGTCTATAAAGGAACATGACACCTAAATTATTATATTCATATCCCCTTCCCCACCCCATAATGTTAAGATGGGTGTAGTAACTCAAAAATATATTTATGAATGGGAAAATACAACTACTCAAACACTAAAAATCTGAAATTGGATTTCACCAAACTAGCTAATCTTTAGCAGGATAAAAATATCCAATGGAAATCTAAATTAGAATGTTAACATGCATAAAGTGCCAAAAATATACATACAAAATATCTCCAATGGAAAAATGACCCTAGTGGTAATGGGTGAGAAAGTGAAGAAGTGATAAGATGCATATAATATATCAATCACACATGAAAGTGTAGGAGGCTAAAGTATAACACTCCCATATAACTTTATAAATCAATTTGATACAATAATTCACTCAAAAAACCAACCTACAAAAAAATAAGGAAAATTGATGTTGGAGTCTCCAAAGCTATGTAAAACTATCTAAGAATACCATAATATGAGATATATTCCTAATATAAATGCTAAAAAATGGATCTCAATCACCAAGGGAGATTTAATTGATAGAAGGATCAAACTACATACTAAGAAGCTAAAAAGTAGAGGATGCATATATGTAGTTCCCTCTTAATTAATTCTTAAAAATTCACCAAAATTTATCTCAATACCATCCCATATGAATAAAAATGAATTAATATGATATAATGGGTGAAAAATTCATTAAAAATATAGTAGTCTGCCATAAGAAATATGCCTAGCACAAATAATCACAATATTCTTAGGGTTATCAAGCCTAAGTGAAGGTGCAATAGGGATCATATGTCACTAAATATCCTTATGAATAGAAGAGATAAAAAAAAATGGAGCTATATTGTCATCAATAGATCCCAGAGAATATGTAACATTTGATTTTTAACCAATTCCATGGTGAGAATTTTATTTAACATGCTAAATGGGGGAAATAATAAGTTGTGAAATCATATTAAGATCTCTACCAAGTTGACCCACAAAGTGAAGAATGTTAGAACTGAAGGAAATAATGTATTTATTAAAGGAAGTAAGAAAATAATCAGATGTATCTATAGTGGCATGTGAAAAAGGTATAACATCTAAAGTATTATATATAATAATAGTTATAGATATTGACAAAGTAGGGTTAGTAAGTTCACAAGTAATGACTATAGGTGAATATAGTAGGTCATAGTCCAAATTCATATCAATTTGAAACATTCCAAATTTAGGATCATTCTATTGGAATAGAAATAGGGGAACAAATATCCAACATATCTGTTTGATGATACATGCTAGTATTTTTTTATGTATGGAGTGAATGAGGGAACACTTAATATGAAT
This sequence comes from Torreya grandis, assembly GCA_037957365.1. NCBI lineage: Eukaryota > Viridiplantae > Streptophyta > Pinopsida > Cupressales > Taxaceae > Torreya > Torreya grandis. The sequence continues at coordinate 406,226 of JARHVA010007546.1, read as the reverse complement.
TGAGGAGCACAATAATAAATTATGCTTCATTAATTTTTTGTTTACTTATTGTATTGCTATAAAGGAATCCTTTATAAAAAGCATAGTAAGAAAAATCAAACTATCATAAGGTGAATCAGTAGGGGTAGTAGAAGGAGGTGTAGGATCCTATCTTATTTCATCAACAAAATATGGCTCTATTGTCTCATCCTGATAAAATAATTCCTCACTAATAAATGAAGGAGGAATAAGTGGAACAAAATGAAATGGAGTAAATGAGGGCTCAACAATTTTAGTAGGCCTATAAGACTCATTTAACTCCTCAAATAATATTGTAAAATTGTGTAACACTTCCTTTAGTGACATGGCATCTGTAATGTATAAATTTAAGTTAGCTAAAACATTAATGATGATCAAGTAAAGGGCATTATTTTTCATGTATCCAACCCATGAAATATATTCATCCTTAGTAAAATGTGGAATTTCATCAATAAAAACTTTCCATAAGATTTTCATCTATGAAAATAATTAATCTGTGTTGTTCATGTGTTGTAGTTGGAGGTGATTATGGGTTAGAATAATTGGGAATCCATTATAGAATACACAATTGAGGAAACAATAAACATCACACCAAAAAATTCACTCAAGAAGAAATAAAAAACATTCATAAAATTATATGTCAATCTTTATTGAAAATACATTTGTGTGCATGTGATAGATCTAGTGGTATAATATAAGTGATCTCTAAGAGATAAGGAAGACACAAATAAGAAGAGAATGTCATACAAGAGTTTAAAAAGGACCCTTTTTGTGGATTTTTTTGACTTGTCTTAAAATAACCTCCTTTTCATAAAAATGTTTCCTTTTAAAATAGTCCTAATGCCACCTTAATTTTACACTTTTATAACATGCCTTTTAAAAGGTTTATATCCCCCCTATGAAAAATTACATCATCTATTTATAAAATTATTCCATCTAAATTTATTCAAATTTGTATAAAAAAATTAGTATAGGTGATTGAACCCCTAACCTATCAAAGTTAACCTATCCAACTTAGATATCAATCACTTTGACAATAATGTTTCTTTAAAATCTATTTAAATTTCGTATGAAGAATAAATTTATTTAATTTTAAAAATAAATCCAGATTTTTTAAAATACCCATAATTTTAGGTGTAAGCAAAGGTTATTTAGTTGGTAAAGGACCAATTCCTATGTGACTGAGGTGGTTCAAATGATAGGTGGTAAGTTGAAATTAAAAAAAATTAGCATTGATATTGGTGTCATGGAGACCATGTAGGGTATAAAACAAAAAATAGAGTATGCTTATTACTCTTACATAAAAAAAGTGTGTTTTTACCCTTTACATTCTCAAATAATCATCACCGTTATCATGCAATAGAAATAAAATCTAACTTATCCCATGGCTTAATAACCAATCCAAATCCCAAAGGTGGTTGGGTAATTTATAGAAAGGATCAAGTCAATTATGGCAATGATTTAATACTAATGCCAAAATAATGTTAGTCTCCCATAAAATCTAATTAGGAGAGCATTGCAAAGTGCCATGAATGCAAGGGATGAAGACTAGGACCATGATATCAGGTATTGAGGGAGAATAGACTTTTGAGGTGAGACATATATGGAAAGTGAGATGAATAAAATGAAACTTGTTTTATACATAAATTTAAATGTAAAATTAGAGCCAATGCAAAAATCTTTGAATGTTGTATGAGATAAAAATAGCCAATCCACTATGGAATTCAATATGAATCTGAATGATAAAAAAATATTAATTTATGCATTATAAAGCACTACATTAAATTATATGGATTGAAAATAAATTTAAACTTACTAGATATAATATTAATGATAATGTAATGTAAATCCAAAGCCTTATGGAATTATAAAATGTCTAAATGTAAAAACAGAGGTAAAATGGTATAGCCTTGGTGGAGAGGTGATCATCCTTTTAAAACCAATAAAGATAAATATTTGAAAACTTAAATTAAAAATTTATTCAATTTAAATTAATAAGTTATATAACTATTTTGAAAACCAGAGTGAGTGTTAGTTGCATGGAGCATCTTTGATATCATATTGGAGTGTACAATGCACTCCTTCAACTGCATTATCACTCGTGCACTCTATTATCACATTATTTCAAAAATTTCATACATATGATGCATACAATAACTATGAAACAATAAATTTTATGTATATTCACATAAACCACCACATAGATTACAAAAGGATCGCCTATTAAATAGGCATGATATTTTGTTTCATGCAACAATAAATTGTTGCATGAAAAAATACTTTTGGAATGGAATATTTTCACTTACATGAAAATATTCACAATGACTTAAAAAAAAATAAAAAAATCCTAAATAAATCTTACCTCCCATAGTGAGTGTGAAAACAACTAACACGTAGCTAGTTTAGAAACAACTCAAACCACTAGCTAGTGTGAACATGACCAATCCAACAAATTCTACACCATATTGTATTTCATTATTAGATCTTTATATTCTATCATTTTAATTTAAATAGTTTAGATATATTAATTTGAATAAATTAAAATAAAAATTTATTAAACATGGGTATATTAAATTCAAAAAATAAGATACTAATGTGTCAAAAGACTTGAAAATAATTTGGGATAAAGAATATGTTATTTTTAGTCTAACCAATATAATAGTTGTTAGTTGATTTTATAAAAGACAATATATATATATATATATATATATATATATATATATATATATATATATATATATATATATATATATATATATATATTAGTAAGGCTAAGTGTCTATCAATATTATTTTAAATAGAATATATGGTTTATTACAGTGTTGTATAACCAACTAGACCTACTCTAATAAGACAAGAAGAATGTACAATCTTTATTGAAAAGTAATGAACAAAACCTTGACTAATAGATATATATTTTTTTTTAAAAAAAATATGGAAATGGCTAGTATTGTAGTATATATGGTTGAAAGATGAATACAATGATTGCCTAGTTACCCCTAGCCAGACATATTTTTTGTATTTTACATGAAATTTTAGAACTTTATTGAAAATCATAGAATAAATTATTGAGTGACAAAAAATTTAGTTTAAAAATATGTAATTGGTCAAGATTTTTGTATAGATTGGTGGATAATGAAAACATTGATCACCTAATTAGCCCTGACTTGGCATATTTTAAAATTTTATATGAGATGTTATAAATTTATTGAAAAAATTTGGAAAAAATCCTGATTTATAAAATAATTAATTTTAAAATATGTAACTAGTTAGAATTGTGTTACACATGGATGAATTATGGAAACATTTACCACCTAGTTAACCTTGGATAAATATATTTTATGTATTTTATAAGAGATGAAAAATTGAGTGATAGAATTTTTATTTTGAAAATATGTAACTAGACAAGATTGGGTTATATATGGGTGGATGATGGAAGCAATGATCACCTTGTTCACTTTGGATAGGTATATTTTTGTTTTTTGTATGAGATATAACAACTTATGTGACTGAAGTAAATAGTTAGGTTAGTGTTATGTATGGGTGGATGAAGTAAACATTGATCACCTAATTATCCCTAATTAGATTTTTTTTTATTTTATATATTTTATATATATGAGATATTGTTTCTTGGATTGGTTTAAATGACATGATATAAGAAGTTTTTTGTAAAAAATGATTTAAATGAAAAATGATGTACATATTTTGGTGTAATGTATTGTTTGGAATAATTTTAAAGTATTTGGTTCTACTAGCATAAAATTAAATTACATGATAATTGATATGATTGTATTTGTATGGGTTTTATTTATATAATTGATATGCAAAACATATTTTTAAAAAAATCTCTTATTTTTTCATGCAATAAAGCTGACATTGAAAAAAAAATTGGTATATTTTATAGATATGGTTCTAGTTGCAATAAAATTATTGGTATTGGGGTTGGAAGGATTGTGTTTTGAAATTTATAGAAACTTTGGATTTAAACCTAATAATAAAAATATATATTTTTTTAATATATGATTGAGGATTAAAATGCCCCCCACACATTTTATTGAAAAATAAAAGGCTCAAGATTACAAAAAAACACAAAGGTCCCTAGATCACGTTGAACCCTAGAGAAAAAATTACTAAAATCAAACTTAGATGAAAATAAAAGATAACAAACTATGAGGTTTCAATCAAAAAACTAATTACCATTGCAAGGGTTTCTCAATTCTAGCAAATGTTTCTCCATCCCCCTTAATACTGAAAAAAAATAGATTTCAGGATGTTGGTTTTGGATCCATCTACCACTTATTATTTTTCCCAACTACATTCCATTCCTCATAAGGTATAAGGAGATCCTCAATCCCTTTATCCACCCTTTTAGGTGCTTGCATATTTGAAAGGCCTTTCTCAATCTTGCCTTTTAAAACCATATTCCCATTAATCTTTATTTGAATATAAACTTGTATTGGTTCCTCAAGTTTACTAATCAAAATACTAATTACAAAAGTTGTGAGGTGGGAGGGGAGGGAAACCTTCTACCAAGATGAAATAGTATTTTATTTGGAACTAAAATAGGTCACTACTAGGTGCCCAAGTTCAAGACATTTTTGATACCTAAAGGGGATTCCTTTATAATCCAAGGACTGAGTCCAAAAATCATATTTGATTTTTAGTTTGACATTTGTTTGGAGTTTCTAAGAGATCCATCACCATCAAAATTTAGGCAAAGGTAGTTTTAAATTGGGTCTTTATGAAGCCTAAACCTCCAAGTCTATATCCCATTATGGGATTACCAACTATGTAGCATCCACTAGTTGAGTGTCCTCAACAGTGGTCATTGTCAAAAAATTCCTTAAAGAGTGCATTAATTATTCTACATGCATTACATTTAGAAATGATGTAAAGATGATATTCTACAAATCCACATCACCAAATTGAGGCATTAGATGGATAATATATGTAGGCTTATTATTATTAATTTCTACAAAGGGGACAATAGAAGTAGCCTGGGTATTAGTGGATGAAAGCATTGGAAAACCCAACTGAGTAGAGGAAACATGCAACTATGAACTTACAAGGGATCCCATAGTATTATTAAAATGAACCCTTTTTGACTTAGGAGCATTAGGGAAAACAGTAATTGAAATAGTAATAGGGGAATTAAAAACCATAGGAGCTAAATAAATAACCTCAACACTAGAAATAATAGAAGTTATATAAATAACAAGACTAAAAAGAAGTGAAGAAGTGATGGCCATAGTAATGGTGACCTCACCTGATTTTTTAGAATCTATTGGTGCTTTTATTTTAATCCCTTGAAGACTTAAGATTTTATCCATTTTCAGTTCTAAATCCTCATCCTCAGGCTCAATTGATGGCACCTCCAAACTTGAACCTTCAGGAGACTCTACTAATAGAAGAGGGTCCCTAAAGGCTCTTTCTTTGCTCTTGTAATTGTTTTTTATATTTCCAACCAAGCGAGGAGTCTCCTAAGTGGTGGAAGGTTTAATGTCTATGTTTATAGTAATAAGAATCAAGGGATCAATTGGGAGACCTATATCCTCAAATTTATAATAAAAAATGAAAATTAGTTTTCTTTTCATTTGAAAGAAGTTGTAACATTAAGCATTTCCCCCACATCTTTCTCTTTCTTGTCATTTATCATTACAATTAGTGGTGAATCTTGGGAAGGCCCTTATTATGAGGAACTTGACATGATATGTGATTATTACACACCTTGCTCCTATTTCATAGTTTCCATCATAGTGGGTAGTGGTTGGGAGGATGTTTCTTGGTCCAAAAGTTGTTGGGCAAGCTAAGATGTCCAATAGTCTATGATTTTACATCCACTAGGAGGTGGTAGCCTAGTATGTGCCACCACAATTATGATGGAAGGATTCATGTTTATATATCTTAAATGATATTATGTCAACCCAACCACTCATTCCCTTTACAACTCCTCAACACAATCCTTTTCATTCAAGAACACAAAATCATTCTCATAAGGTTCATGTTGATAGGGGATGTGTAGGCCTGAAATATGATTTTGGATAAGGTCATGAGGATCCCATTCCCTATATGGAAAAAATACCAATGAGTAGAATTATTTAGTTTTTAGAACATATTTGAAATTCTTCTTATTGGTGTAGCACATCTAGCCAATCATTAGGGAAGACTCATCGAACACAACCTTGTATTTCTTCTTCATGTTTTCATCTATGCTCCACTATAATTGATAAGATATTTAATACTCTAAAAAATTGTCTATGAAATATTTGGGGAGACATAAATGGAATACCTTGCATCCTACCACCATGATTATAGTATAGTTTAAGTATACCCATTAATCCCCCTTGGTCAGAGTGTCTTAATAATGCTTGATGATACTTGATTTAGGGGTTCTTCTTGAATTTCCCTCCACACATTGGAGTAGACATTATCAACTATTCGGATGATATTTTTCATGATGAATAGATGTCAAGGAACGAATAAAAGTCACATACCTTACTATTGATACAATATGGGGTTGGGCTCCATAGTGTTCTATTATGAATGTAAATGGTGTCCATGACTACATCTAATAGATATGACATCATATAAATGTTGTCACCCATGGGAATTTTATACTTATTGAATGTATGTTACTAGATCCTAGTGTTAATTATCTCTCCCAAGGTGAAATTGATCTCTGAGGTCATCAATAGATCCAAATAAACAATCATTCTTGCTGGAGGAAGTAAATGTTGTTGTAACCATATAATGTGTTTAACATGGGCATCCTAATGTGGATTCCCATCCTAAAACTAGTTATTGGCATGGGCTCCTTGGCCTTGAGGGTGACCACCTCTTTGGGAGTAATCCATTTTAGTAATGTAATTGTTATTGTGATTTTATATTCCATAATTAAATTATATGTTCATATAGTATGGCATCTATGATGGTTAGTTGTAGGTACATTTGGAAAGCATCCCCCAAGATGTAGGTGATAACTATCTTATGGTTTATGTGGTGTAGAAAGCTGACAGTCACCTTACCTAGGAAGAATACATATCAAAGTACATTGATGTAGGTCATCACTTTAGGCTTAAATAATAAAAATCATAATTATTGGTGCTTTTATAGAAGTAAGTCCATAACCAACTACTTCTATTTGGCCATTATATTTTACTCATGTGAGTGAGCATCTACACTTCATCACATCTCAAAAAGATGTGTAATTTTCAAATTCATCACTAAACACTATTGAGTTTAAGACAATATTTATTTATTATATGGATTCCTTAATATATAAATTAGATATTATAAATAATCCTCTGAATACCTTAGATGATGACACCATTTTTAATCTATATGTTCTCATAAAATTTGATTTTTTGCTTTCTTACTAGAAGTGGTTTGCAAATATATGAAAATATCTAAGTATTTAAATTCTCTTTGGAGTGAAAAATTTATTTATCTCATTAGAAATCAATAGGCATGATGTTTCTTCTAACTTTATTGATATAAATTTTGAGTATAAGACTCTAATTCTAGTTTATGCACCATTAATGCCCAAAATCTCCAATCTTATTTTACTCATTTAATTCGAACTTTTCCAATTTACCTTAGTGGGTATGCCATGTAGACTTATTATACATTTAGATAAATTCAACTTTATAGCCTTGGACATGTGTCACCCTATCATTAATTATACATAAACCTAGGTATGTCATGTGTCATGCCTTTGAAAGTTAGGTGTTAGAACTTTTGTTGAGACTGGGTAATACAATTCTCATGATACTCTGAATATGTGAAATGTGAAGGTAAAGGATGGAGAGAAATAAATTTTTTAATACACCTCACAAAAAAAAAATTTGATTTTTTTGGAAGACTCAGAATTTGTACTTAAAAAAAATTATGAAATGCCAAAATATGTGAAGTATAAAACTCATGAAAGACAAAATTTCCTAGAATCAAAGGTTCTAATGGGAAAAAGTCACAAATAAATTTTTTGAAGTGTAAAATATGAAAATTCAAAAATATAATTAGGTGAAAACTTGTGAAGACTTAGAAATTTAGAGATGCTAAAGGTCATTGGTAACAAATGTTATGATGAACAAGAGTTCTGAAAATAAAACTTTCAATGAGCACATATTCTGATGAACACACATTCTAATTAACACATCTCATAAAGACCAAAAAATGTTAAGGACCAAAATGTTGAAGTACTCGACTTGAAAAAACCAAGAGTTTTGAATCACATCTTATGAAGACAAAATCTCAAAACACAAGTTTTGAAAAAAATATCCAAAGTACTAAAACACATGAAATGCACAACTCGTGAAGTAAAAAATACAAGAATTTTTAAACTTAGGATTATATTTCTATAGTTCATGTGTAGTTGTATAAAACCTATATATATGAAATTCTCTTGAGTATCATTAATACATTAATATAGATAAATCATATAGTAAAAACTTGGATAATGAGGGAATGCCAATTAAATTTATAAATGATCAACACATAATGAAAATCATATACGTGTAGAATAATAAATTTTTATAGTTTTTGATCTTATCTAGGTGTACACATAAATGTCAATTAAAAAATATTTTCAAAACAAACCTAGGTTTTTAAAACTATATTAGGTCCCTATTAGAAAAATTAAGAATGGGGTGTGTTGAGTACAATAATTGATGACGTACATGGGGAATATTCCTAAGTATTTGAGAACCCAAATTTTTTTGTTAGGAATTAGAAACCAACATGGATCATACCATAAATTAATAATTAAACCATATACATGAAAGAGAGTCCTAATACTTCATGAAACATACTAGTTTTGGTCCTACCTTGGATCTGTATGTGATGAAGTGATATTTGTTTATCCTTGCCCTGAGGGTTTTAGTAATGACTTAAATAAATTGCAAGTTTCATTTTGGTTTCTTTGAAGAATATTAGGGAAGCTAAATCATGGCTTTACTATCAATCAGGTATCCATAGCCTTAACAAATATACCTTTTATTCCTCCTCCATTTATTCCCTCAGGGATTTACATGATAGATAATACATTGATATTATTTCATCATGTGAGTATTTGATCACCTTTAGATTTTATTTTGGGTTTATTGATCACTCTTTAGGATGCATTGGTCCTATCTTTTATTTTTTTAGAATATGAGTAGAATAAGTAAGCAAGGAACCATTCTAAGTTAGTATTTGTGAAAATTTGATTTATTAAAATGTCCCTACCAACTATATGTACATCAATGGTTACTACCTTAAATTAGTATTAACATGAGAATTGTATCTAATAAAATGAAATGAGAAAACTTTCTAAATTTATATGGAGTAATGAGAGCCACTTTTACATACCTAATGAAAATATTCAATTTTGATATAACCATAGTTAATTTTTTACATACTTGAATTATGAAAATCTCAAATACAAAGGTGTAAAACCTAAAAACAAACCAATTTTTGTGTTTTTCCCTATGTTCTTCCCATGTTTGTTCTTTCTTTTGGGAATTTACTCATGGATTAGAATATTAATTCAATCATGCATAAGAGTCTAGTGAATTAGATATTAGATTGGTCACACCAATATAAGACAATCCAATTTTCTTAAAATAAATACATCTATTCTAGAAAACATTTAACTAAACTACAGGAAAGGAAAGAAAAATGCTAAAAATAGGAAAGGCTAATCTAGAAAATATAAAACTACTCTAAAGAAATCAAATGACATAAACCAAGAAACTTAACTATGAAAGTAGTAAATATAACCTACTCCTACCTATACCTTAGCACTTATTGTTACTTAGGGACATATTTATATGGTACAACCATGAAGTAGTACTTGAAAAACTACCCATTAACTAGATATGTTAGTTTATTACATTAGAGGTTCCTTAAATGGAAAGCATTATTACCCAATATCTCTGATATATGGTAATTTTTGATCTATAAGAGGGTAAAATTATCATGTTTTCCTTTGTTTTAATGGGATTTATCCCATAGAAGCACCATATCATATATTTTGAGTGTTTTAAGCTTTGCTCTTCTATGAAACCACCTTTTGAACAAGTCTTGATGTTTAATGTAGTTAAGCAAGGATTCATTCCTTGAATCCTCCATTTCTATTATATCCAATAATTGGGACTCCACTTTATCCCTTGGTTTCATATACTCTTATATCAATTGATATGTTGGTAACTTAAACATGATGGGGAATATTGGATATCATCCATATGCCACAAGGTAAGGTGAAGATTTGAGGGCCTATTTGTATCTTGTTTGATCCACCTATAGTGCACATTTTAGTAGATGATTCCATTCTCTAGTTTTATCTATTTCTAGCTTTTTGATGACATCAATTAGATTCTTATTTTTCAATTTAGCTAATTCATTTCCCTATGGGTAATGATTTAAAGATGATTTGATGGTGATTTAGTTATTATGGGCCCATTAAATAAATTTAACTAATTAGAATATTGTCCCATTGTCACAAATTAAGGAAATGGGGATACCAAACCTAGTTGTGATGTTTTCCTCTAGAAAATTATTTACATCTTGTGCTCTGGAATGTTTTCTAGCCATTGATTTAGTCTGTTTGGTGCAGTAATCTATAATTATGAGCACAAATTTGTGGATAGATGAATAATTTAGGTTTATGACACTGATGAAATCCAAGCCCCACTATGAAAATGGAATTCCTTCAACAACAAGATGTAGTGGCATTATTATGTGTATTTCTCTCTTTTTTAAGCCCTGATATTCATGGCATGTTCTTACATGGGTGTGTGCATATTTAAAATTATTGGCCAATAGTATCCCATTCTGAGAAACTTAGGTACTTGGTTTTTCCACATGGATTACCACTACCTATCATCTAGTGTATGTTCTATATGATATCTTGATTTTATTATCATGATACACATAATAGGTAGATGACTTCATAATTTCTTCAAATAGAGAATCCCTTTTTTAATCATGTAGTGAGAAGCTTTGATCCTCAAATGTCTATTTTGTTCTCTACTGAGTTTTGGGGGATAAGTACTAGTGAGTAAATATTGAAAAATATCACTAGACTAGTCTCTTATATATACCTAAGTCTCATAGACCTCCTCAATTTTGATATGTGGGTCAAGATTAGTCATATGTTGAATGACACCTTGTCCTCTAAAATTTTTGGCAAGATTTATTTCTATGTCAAACTCTTACAATTTTTCCATAAATTTACCCATGCGCTCTCCCAATTATTTTTGTCCCAAAGTGAGCTTGAGAAAAAGGTCTAGAATAATGGTGATATTTTTATTTAAAAATATGTAATGCCTAAATTTATTTACTACTTTGATGAGAGTAAAGATCTACTTATCTATCATAGAGTACTTGAGATCTACTTAATATAAATATGTTCTCATAAATGTAATAGGATGATCATTTTCATCTTTATTATATGTAATCACATCAAAAATTGTGTGCTCTAAAGCAAATGAATATAATAAAAAGTCCTTATTAGAGTCTAGGCTTATTAACACTAGAGCTTGAGATATGACATCCTTGATGTCTTGAAAAGATTTTTGAGCCTCTGATGTCCATTATAATTTAAAATCTCACTTAATTAATGTATTTATAGGTCTAAAATTTTATATAAAACTTGAGATAAAATTCAAAAAAATTATCTTTTTGAATAAAGACTTGAGGTCTTTCTTGTTGTTTGGGAACACAAGCTTAGAAATCCCTTGAACTCGACTCAGATCTATGGTGATCTCTTGGTAATTATGTGCCCCCCAAAATTTCCTTAATAAGACAAAATATGATATTTTTTGGGTTTAGTGAGACTCTAAACCTTATAGATATATTTCAAAGATTGAATATAGATGGCCTACGTGATCAATTCTATTCTTTAACAAAATAGTGAGGTCATTCATGTAAATTATTATGCATTTACCTATTATCCATTAAAATTCATGGTCCATGGCCCATTGTAAGGTATAACATACATTAATTATGTCTAAATGCATTGTATTGTATACATAAGTACCTGAATTCATGGTAAATGCAATGTTTTACCTATCTTTAGATTATACTAGCACCTAGTTATACCTTGAAAAACTATCCAAGAAAGACATCATTCTAGACCCACTTACTATCTAGATCACCTCATTTTGGGACATCATTCTTGGTAAGGCTTCTAAAAAATATGTCTTTGTATGAGGTGATCCAGATAATAAGTGGTTCTTGAATGATATCCCTCTTGGATAGTTTTTTAGGATATAACTAGGTGCTGGTAGAATCTAAAGATAGGATGAAGACTGCATTTACCATGAAGTGGGGTACTTATGTGTATAAGAGGATACATTTAGGACTAATTAATGTAATATATAACTTTAAGTGGGCCATGGACCATAAATTTCAAAGTTTAATTGGTAAATTCATAATAATTTACATGGATGAACTCACTATTTTCTCAAAGAATATAATTGATCACATAAGCCATCTACAATCAATCTTTGAAAGATGTAGAAGTTTTGGCATCTTGAATAACTGAAAAAGATAATATTTAGTGTTATTGAGGGAAATTTTTTGGGTCACATCATTACCAAGGAATGGATCACCATCAATCTAAGTCAAGTTCAAGGAACTTCCAAGATTGCATTCCCAAATAACAAGAAAGAGTTCAAGTCTTTCTTTAAATAGACAAATTTTGAGAAGAAGTTTATCTCATGTTTTGTATAAATTATTAGATCTATGAATAAAATACTTAATCTAAGTGGATAAATTGTAATATATACTATAGTCTCAAAATTCTTTTCAAGACATCAAGGATGCCATATCTCAGGCTCCAATGTTAATAAGCCTAGACTTCAATAAGGAATTTTCCTTATACATGTTTACTTCATATTACACAATTGATGATGTGATTACATAGAATAAAATATGAAAGTGAGAATCCTATTTCATTTATGATCATGCATTTAAAAGAAGGAGATATCAATTAATCCATGATAGATAAGTAAATCTTTTCTCTCATTGAAGCGGTAAATAAATTTAGGCATTACATCTTGAGAAATAAAACTATCACCATTGTTATAGACCTTGGTGTCAAGCTAAATTTAGGATAGAAATAATTGTGAGAATACAAAGGAAAATGGATGAAAAATTACATTATTTTGACATAAAAATCAAAATTCTAAAAAATTTAGAGGACAAGGCATCATTTAGCTTATGAATGAGCATTACCCATGCATCACCATTGAGGAAGTCTATGAGACTTAGGTATCTAGATGAGATTGGTATGATAATGTCATTTAATATTTACTCACTAGTACTCATTCCCCAAAAATTAATAGAGAAAAAAAAGAGCTCTTTGAGGCTCATATATTCTCATTACATGATAATAAAATGGATTCTCTATAAAATAAATAATGAAGGCATCTAATTAATATGTGTATCATGAGAATAAGATTAAAATATCATTAAGATATTACACAAGAAGATAGGTAGTGGTCATCTATCTAGAAACACAAAAAAGCTTAAGATTATCATAATGGGCTATGATTGGCCAAAAATATTTAAATATGCACATGCCCATGTAAGAACATTTCATTAATGTCAAGTCTTGGAAAAGAGAGAAGTACACATAGTAATGCCATTACAACTTGTTGTTGAAGGAAGGCCATTTTAATAATGGGGCTTGGCTTTCATTGGTTTCATCAACCCAAATCATTCAATTGGCCACAAATTTATGCTCACAACCATAAATTACTATACTAGATGGACTAAAGTAGTGGCTAAAAACATTTTATGGCATAGGATGTAAATAGTTTTCTAAAGGAAAATATCATAACTAGGTTCAATACCCCCATTTCCTTAATTTGTGATAATAGACCAATATTAAAATCAACTAAGTTTATTTAATGGACCCATGATAGCCAAATCACCATAAAATCATCTTCCAACCATTACCCACAAGGAAATGGATTGGCTGAATTGACAAATAAGAATCTGATTAATGTCATCAAAAAGTCAATTATAGATAAAACTAGAGAATGACATCATCTATTGAAATATGCATTATGGGTGGATTGAACAAGATAAAATTAGGCCCTCAAAGCTTCACCTTACCTACTAGTATATGGATGAAATCTAGTATTCCTAATCATATTCAATTTTGTAACATATCAATTCATGTAAGATTACATAAAACCAAGTTAGAAAGTAGAGTCTAGATTATTTGATATAATAGAAATGAAAGATTCATGGATTGAAACCTTTCTTAATTTAAGTAAACATCAAGACTTGGTAAAAAGGTGGTTTGACATAAGATCAAAGTTTAAATCATTCAAAAAATCTAATTTATTTTTGTTTAAAGGACTTCCAAGATAATGAACTGACATATCTAGTTAATGGGGAGTTTTCAAAGAACTACTTCATGTATATACCATCTATAGATGCCCTTGAGTAACAAAAAGTGATGAGGTAGAGGTAGGAGTAGGTTATATTTGCTAATTTCATAGCTAGGTTTCTTGTTTTCTATCATTTGATTTCTTTAGAGTAGTTTTATGCTTTCTAGATTAGCCTTTCCTATTTTTAGCATTTTGATTTCCTTTAGTTTAGTTGAGTTTTTTTCTAGAATAGATTTTTTTTTGTGACAATAAAATTAAATTCTCATGGTATGACCAAGTTAATATACAATTAACTAAACTCTCATGCATGATTGAATTAATAAACTAAATCCATGAGTAAGGTCCCCAAAAGAAAGAACAAGTGTGGAAACAACATAGAATGAAACATGCAAATTGGTTTGTTTTCAGGTTTTAAAGCTTTGTATCTAAGATTTTTAGAATTTAATTATGTAAAAAATTAACCACGGTTATATCAAAATTGAATATTTCTATATGGTATGTAGAATTTACTCTTGTTATTCCATACAAAATTAGAAAGTTTTCTCAATTCCTTAGATCAAATAGACTTATCATATTAATACTTTTTTAAGGTAATAACCATTGATTCAGATATATCTGGTATGAACATTCTCATAAATCATGTTTTCATAAATACCAGCTCACAATGGTTCCTACCTTCCTTATTCTACTCATATTCTAAAAAAGACAAAAGAAAGGACCAATGCATCCTAAAGAGTGATTGATAAAACCAAAATAAAATCTAAATGTGATAAAATAATCACATGATAAAAGAAGATCGATGTATCATGCATCATGAAAATGTACAAGAGAATAAATGGAGGAGGAATCAAAGGTATCTATGGTAGGGATATGGACATCCGATTGGTAGTAGAGTAATACCTAAGCTTCTCTAATTTTAATATTCTTAAAATAAACTACAATTAAACCTATAGTTTTTTCAATTTCATTATAAAATCCTCAAGGTAAGGGTAGAATAAAATCACATCATCACACAGATCTAAGATATGATGAAAACTAGTAAGTTGCATGAAGTATTAGGAGTCTCTTTAATGTATCTAGTTCAATTATTATTTTATGTTATGATTCATGTTGATTTATAATTACTAACCAAAAATTTTGGGTTCTCAAATACTTAGGAGTATTATGCCTATAATTTTTCATTTGTTGTACTCAACACACCCCATTCTTAATTATTTTTAGGGGCCTAATATAGTCTGAGAAGCCTAGGTTTGTTTTGAAAATGCTTTTTCAATTAACATTCATATGTGCACCTATCTAATATCAAAAAAATTAAAAATTTATTATTTTGCACATAGATGATTTTCATTATGTGTTGATCATGTGTAAATGTAATTGGCATTCCTTCATTATCTAGGTTTTTAGTATATGATTTATTTGGACTAGTGTATTAATAGTATTTTGGAGTTTTGCATATATATAAGTTTTTTATATATGCACATGAAATATAAAACTAAAATATTAAGTTTTAGAATTTGTGTATTTTATAGTTCATGACTTATGCATTTCATGTATTTTGGTACTTTGGAAATTTTTCTCATAACTTATGTTTAGATATTTTGTCTTTGTAAGATGCATTTTTAGGATGTGATTCACAACTCTTGGTTTTTTCAAGTTATGTACTTTGAAATTTTGGTCCTTAGCATTTTTTGTTCTTTACGAGAAGTGTTCATTAAAATGTGTGTTTTTTGAAAGTTTTATTTTCATAACTCTTGTTCATCATTACATTTGTCTCCAATGACCTTCAATATCTCTAAAATCCTATTTATTTACATTTTTTAAATCCTAACTAGCTTTTTTTCTTTGCATATTTTACTCTTTGAAATGTATTTTCACAAATTTTTCCCTCATAAATTTTGATTCTCAAAAATTGAAACTTTCATGACTTTTATTTTTTTCATATTTTGGCATTTCATAATTTTTGTAAAGTGTAACTTCTAGGTATTTGGTACATTTTTTAGAAATTTTATTCATGAGGTGTGTTTATAAATTTTGTTCATAAATTTTTTATTTGCATCCTTTGCCTTCTTATTTCATGTATTCAAAGTATCAAAAGAATTATCTTTCCCATTCTCAATAAAATTCCTAACACCTAACTTCTAAAGGCACACCACATGGCACACTTAATTTTATACATAATTAACAATAGGGTGACATGTGACTAGGGATAAAGGATGTTATTTATTTGAATGTATATAAATTATATGTGGCATACCCTACAAATTAAAGTGTTAAAGTTTGAATTAAATGATTAAAAATATATTGGATATGTAGGGAATTAATGGAAAATAAACTAGAATTAAAGTATTATACTCAAAATCTATATCAGTAAATTTAGAAGAAACATCATTCCTATTGATTATAATGAGCTCAAATTAATTTACACTCCAAAGAGAATTTTAATCCCTAACTATCTGCATTCAATTGTGAACTAATTCTAGTAAGAGAGTAATTAGTCAATTTTTATGAAAACATATAGATTAACAATGGATTTTTCATCTAAGGTGTTCAAAGGAGTATTTCCACTATTAAAATTCTATATTAATGACTCCATGGAATACACATACATTGTCTTCAACTCAACAATATTCAATGATTAATTTGAAAATCGCAAGCTTTGTGGGATGTAATGGAGAACATAGATACCCACTCACATGAGGAAAATATAATGGTAAAATAGAAGGATTTGGTTGCATACTTACTTCTAGTAAAGAACCAGTAGTTACAATTTGAAATAATCAATCCCAAAGTGATGTCATGCATAGACCTACATTAGGACTTTTTATTCATATGAAGGTAACTGATGGATTTCTTCACCACATAAAACATAATAAAATTATCACCTACATCTCAAGAAATTATTTCCAATTATAATTGACTACCCATATTATATTTGACATTTGACAGACATAGATTTGAGTTATGGAAGAAAACAAGCATAATATAAAATACATTAAGAAAATGAATTAATCCTAGAGAGGTGGTCACCTTCAAGGCCAAGGAGCTGATGCCAATAATGAATTTTAGGATGGGAATCTACATTAGGTTATCCTTACTAAATAGATTGTATGGTTAAAATAACATTCAATTCCTCCACTTGGAATGGGTTCTGTTGTTGGAACTATTGATGATCTCAGATCTCATTTTTACCTTAAGAGAGATAATATCACTAAGATCTAGGAAAAAATGTTCAATAAGGATAAATGACCTATGAGTGTCTAATTTTACATGATTTCATATCTATTAGCTGTAGTCATAGCCATTATTTACATTCACAATAGAGCACTTTGTATCCTAGTCCCAAATTGCATCAAGAATCAGGCTTATGAATTTTATTCATTCCTCCACATCTATTCTTACATGAGGAATATCATCTCAATATATGTGAATGTTTATCACCACGTATGGAAGGTAATTCATGAAGAACCCTTGAATTGAGTATCATAAAGCATCATGAAAACACTCTAGCCAAGGGGGCTTATTAGATATACCTATATTATACTATAATCATGGTGGAAGGACACAAAGTACCCCATTTATGTCACCCCAAATATGTCCCAAATAAATTTCAAAAATAATAAATATCTTATCAACTATGATGTAACATAGATGAAGATATGGAGAAGAAACATAAGGCTATGTTCCATGGGTATTCCTTGATGATTGGCTATATTTACTAAACTAATAGGAATAATTTTAGAGAATTAGGAAAAAACATAGAATTATAATCATTGGTATATTTTCCACATAGGGACTAAGATCCTAATGGCCTTATCCAAAAACATATCTCCAGCCTAAGCATCCACTACCAACATGAACCTTATGAGCATGATTTTGTGTACTTGAATGTAAAGGATGATGTTGGGGTGTTGTATAGGGAATGAGAGACTATATTAAGATAATATAATTTGATATCTATTCAAAAGGATCCTTCCATCACAATTTTAGAGGCATATACTAGGTTTTTGCCTCCTAGTGGATGGGTAATCACAAAATACTAGACCTCTCAGCCTACCCAATAACCTTTGAACCAAGGAACATCCTCCCAACCACCATCCATTATGATGATGGATATGAAACAAGATTAAGGTGTGGAAGCACATATCATGTCAATTTCCTCACAATAAGGGATTTCCTAAACTTCACCACCAATTATAATGACAATTATCAAATAAGAACAAGAGGTGGGGGAAATGCCTACTATTACAACTTATTTGGGAGGAGAACATGAACTAATTTACATTGATTCCTCTGATTCTAAAGACATAGTTCTATATTTTAATCCCTTAGTTTCTATTACTAAAATAATTGATGTTTCACCTTTCATTATTCAAGAGACTCCTCTCATGGATAGAAAGACAAAAATCTATTATAAGAGAAAATCAAGAGCCCCTAGGGACCCTATTCCATTGAAAAAGTATCATGCAAGTTCAAATATGTAGGTGCCATCAAATGAGACTAAATATGAGGACAAAGAAATAAAAAGGGATAAAATATTGAGTCTTTAAGGGATCAAAGGAAAGACACCAATGGAGGCTGATAAATCAGGTGATGTCACCATTACTTCAGCCACTACTTCACTCTTTTATTTCCTATTATTTCTATAATGCATGTTATTTCTAGTGTTTAGGTTGTTTTATAATTCCCTTGTTACTACTTTAATTATAATTTCCCTTGCTAATCCTAATTTAAAAATGGCTCATTTTTAAAATACTATGGGAACCCTTAAAAGTGATCAATTACATGTTTCTTCTACTCAGTTGGGTTTGCCAATGCCTTCATCCACTAGTACCCAAGCTAATTATATTATCCCCTTTTTAAAAACATATAAGAAGAATCATACATATATTATCCATCTAATTATTCAATTTAGTGATGTGGACTGACAGAAGATCATCTTTCCATCATTACCAGACCTGCTACATGTAAAAGAATTAATGCAATCTTAAGGGGATGTTTTGACAACAACCAATACTGAAGACACTCAATAAGTGGATGCTACATAATTGGTAATCCCATAGTTGGTTGTATACTTGGATTCCCATGCTTCACAAAGACCCATTTTGAAAATAAAAAAGCTTCCCATGTGAGATCCATTTTTGATAAATCCAATGAAACTATCCAGTGGGTCATGAAGAATAAAATAGAGAATGACTTTGTTAGAAGCTTGGTTTTGGAAGAAAGGCAATATGTGTTCTCACTATCAAAGATAATAAATAGGAGGCTTGTATATTCTTCATACAATGAGTATTTTAAAGCTTATATTATGGAAAATATAGAGGCTTTGTTGGAACTTCATGAGGGTAATAAAAAAGCTAAGAAAGAGCCACAAAACGAATTGGAGAAAGTACAAGAGCAGTAGAAAATAGTATAAGTTCTTGGGGTAATTGAAGGTGATGTTTAAAAAGCACCTCTTAGATCATACAATAATTTGAACACTATCAGTTTGATGAGAGTTCAATTATCTCCTTGCATTGTTGAAACTTCCAAATTATTTAATTTTGTAAAATAAGATGAGAAGAAGATGAATTTCATTGCATTATACACCACTAATAAGGCTTTTGGCCATTTGTATTTGATGATAGAACTAGAAGCATCCAATGATCTCAATCTAGTGGTCATCATGACATTAAAAGTATGAGATTGGGTATCAAGCACATAATTACTTATTATGAAATTAAAATAATATGAAAAGTTGGTTTTACAAATTTTGGATGAGCTAAAGATATCCCAAGCCCTATATCCCTCACGTAAGTTAATAAATAGGGATAATTTTTACTAACTACTCCATCAAGAATTTATCAATTTTAAGAAAAGTCTTTAGGGGTGAACACTAGATTAAATTGAACATGAATTAGGATTTGCTAGAAATAAAGTTATAAAGGTAGATATATTTCAAGTGAACTTCAAAGCCACCAAGACTAAGAATGAATGTTTATTGGCACAAACCACAAGAGTAAATAAGCCATCTATTTTAAAAATGAATATAATAAGGTTAGAACATATCATTAGATACAAGCATTACTAGGAAATAGAAGAGAAGAAACAAGTTATGGTTGGATCATCCAATTCAACTCCACCTTCTAGTAAAGTCCCTCTAATGACTATGAGTTTAACCATGTAGGTCGTAACATACAATAAACCTTAGTTTTTTAGGTTATTTTTTTATGGGTTTTATATGTAAATTTGTAGATATAACTAAGACATGTCATATTTGACTAAATAATCTTGTAAACATACACAATTTACATGGTTTTCTAAGAATGAGTCTTATTTTTAAGACATGGTTTTGACTAGTTTAAATATTCAATAAAAATTTACATCAATTAGAACTCTTATTATAATTATCATTAACATTTAATTTTAGATTGTTTCATGGATTTGGAGGATGAGATGACCCCTCCCCAAATCTATTTATATTATAATCCTCTCATTTTTAAAGAGAGAGAGAGGAGGATGATTGAAAAAATTTAATAGAGGAAAAAATCATTTGATTGTCACATAACTGTGTTGATATCTCTCTTTCAATTCTATGTAATTAGTTGTGTTTATTTCATAGGTTGGTTGATTCAGTAATTTTAAAAATGAAAAATTGATTAAGAATTACTTATTGTTATTAATGGTTTATGCTTGTATATGATGTTTAATATCTATTGGATGACTAGCATATATCATTAGTTTTATGCAATTAGGTTGACTATTTCATTTCTCTGAGTGTGTAGAAGTTTCTCCCATGATATAGTTTTTGAGGTGTGAGAAATAGATACCTTAGATAACTCTTTGATACAAGCTATAATATTATGAATAAGGGTGTGCAATAACTACTCTAAATAGGAGAAACATTTATCTTAGATTTTAGAGTTTCCAATATTATCCTTTCCTTTGACTCTTTTATTCTATTTTTATGTGTATGAGTAGTAATTGATGGCTACAAGAATTAGTTTTATACACTTATCCACAAAGAGACCAAACCGTAAGTAATCCTTCTTAATATCATAGGGTCTTTTTTGTAAATCTACCTTTACCATCTTTTTCAAGTTTTTTTAAGACCTTCCAATTTAGAATAAAATCCATCCTTGTAACTCAACTAGGTTTTAACTTTATTATAAGTTTCAGTCATCCATTCACACTTGATTAATACCCTTCATGTTTATTTTTCTATTCCAACATCCAATTGTTTATCCCATGCCTACAAATTATGATCTAAAGTGGTTTTGATCTCCATTAAGATCCTAAAATGTTAGAGTTTATCTTTTTAAATGTGTGGTGTGTATAAAAACCACATTAATAGAAATAAACTTGATGTTAGGAGGGACAGAAACATTATGTGCCCTTCCTTATAAAATGTTATTCCTTATGTATGAGTTACACTAGAGACACCCAAGAGAGTAACCAAGTCTAGATTCCAAAGAAGTCTTTTAGTTTTACCTTTATAGATCCATCCAAGGCATATATCTTCACCAATTGTTCCTATAATACCTTGAGTTAAGACACCATCCATAGAAAGAAACCCCTAACATATTAATCAGCTTATATATTAATCTCAGCTAGTTAGATTCATTATTTTAGTCTAAGATATGTGCATAATTTACCAAGAAATCTAGAAAAGTACTTACCTTATTTCTCCCCTTAAGGAGGAAGGATTATAAATGAATATATCAAGTATTCAAAATATATTTTAAGGTTGATGAATGTTACTGATGAAGATGTTGCATGTAGGATTTTCCCATTCACATTATATAGTGTTTCTTATAATTGGTTCCTCATTTTATAATATAATTTTATTATTTTATGGAACTCATGTCAAAGAAATTTTCTTTCCTAATTTGAATAGGTAACTAATTTAAGTGTGGTGCACCAATAATTCACCAATAAGAAGAGGGATCCCATTGAACCAATCTATAATTTTAATGTGAGGTTTCAAAAGATGTACACTTGGTTAAGTACACCATATAACCACTAGAGGCACTAGCACTCAAAATGTATAAGAATTAGCTAGATCCAATTATTATTTTATTTATGTGAAGAGATGTTACTACTAACACTCTAGCACTAGCTTATGAAGAAGTGATCAACATTGACATGCAACTAAATCCTTAGATACCACACACTTCCAACCTCAATGTTAGTTTCCCAGCTTTGAATCTAGTGCTTCATATGAATCATAATATTCCATATTTCAACCAAAATAAATTATATATAATACCTCCTATGACACAACATACACCAAACTATAACTATTGCTTCTTGAACAACCCTACACAAATGAATGGTCATTAGCAGAGTCACACTTATTCCCATCCAATACTAAAATTTCCTAAGGTGTGGATTCTACCAAAGTAAAATTATATTATATACATAAGATGGTTTATAATTTAGGTAATGACTTATTTGGCATGTAGAGGAAAATAGGAAATCCTACTAGTCCAAACAATAATCAAAATTTTGGCTACTAAAATTAACAGGAAATTATGAGAAGTTTTATTTGACTTGATCTCTATATGCAAATTTTCATTCTTCTCCAATTTTGTGGATTTTTTAAGATAAACCATCATTATAGCATCTTAGTTCTTTATTTTTTACATGAGTTATATTTTTAATATAGCTATTTATTTTGAGCTATAACTCATTTAAATGCCTTATATATTAATCATAATCTCCCTTTGTGGATGTACAAATGCAATCTTATAGACAAGGTAACCTTTAATTATGTATGTTTAAGTCTACTATATTATTTTTTTCCTTTGACTACTTAATTGTGTTTGGTTATTCATGTGCTATAGTAACTTGAAACAAACATTAGTTTCTAATTTATTGAGTGCTTATCTTGAAGGGTTTTATATTGTGTGGTCCACAGGCTCTCTTTTATGCCCTACTCTTCCCTCTTTTTGTGTTTTTATGATATTTTATTATTTTAATATATAATTACTATAAATATATATTCTTATATGTTAATTTGATCACTTTGGTGAATTTACATTGAGGGGATGTATGCTACATGCAACTATTTCACCACTTGGTTAATCTAAAACCACATACCTATATATCATTTAATGAAGTGAATTATTTCACCAATCCTAAAATGTTAGATGATACCTCATTATTTTTGGTGTGTATAAAAATCGTATCAATAGGTAGTATGATGAAATATATTAGTTGAGGCATATTGATCGTTAGCAATTCTCTTAGTACATTTCCAATTCTTGAGAGATAGGATGTCAACCAAAATTATAGTGAAAGGTATGGTAAGTAAACCCACATAGGTCTAGTCATTAGGATTTCTAGTAGAGGATTAAAGTATAGAAAATAGGTTTTCATGGGAAGTAGATGATGATCCCAACTCTAGGTATTATCCTAGACAACTTTAATTCAATCCTCTAATCATGCATGGTCAAATTTCCAAGTTGTCTTCCATGAGAGGTTGCCAATTTTCAAAAACCCAATCATGAAAATATGGTAATCTAGGCCAAAACCTTTTTAATCTATAGATGATGACCCTGAAGGTAAACCATTCTTTATTTCTAAGAACATCCATAGACACTTCTTCCCCAAAGGAGATTGAGGGGTTGCTCTTTATCACTTGTAGTGGATGCACCTCATCATAAGCTAAAGTTACAAGCTAAGAGAGAATTTTCACAAAATATTTTCCAATCTTGACCTATTTTTCACACCTCAAACACTTTTCACATCATCCACTTATTCTACAGGCTTATCCAGGGGCACTCACATCAGCATTGGCTCTAGGGGAATCATTATTTTCTTTGTCTCTACCTCAACTATCACACAAATATCTTTCTACCATACTTCATAAATAGAAACTGGGCTAGGATGAGTGTTATGTATTGCCAAAATACACTTTTCCAACTTATATGTTGCCTCCTCTAAGAACCCCTACTTGATCTCCCCTATTGAACTCATCTTCACTACACCACTACATCTTTATCTTTGATGTGCCTCTTATTTATGGTTTAGTGCCCTTCAAGGGTGAGAATTATCTGGATAGAATCTAGATTCTTTGTACACCATCTTCTCCTTATCATTTCCTCCAAACCAATTTCCATCTAATCATCATCCCTAAGTCCATAAGAGTCTATAAGGAGAATAGAGCTCCAACCCAACATTTTTGTAATAAAAATCTATATTTTACTCATTTATGTTAGAATTTTTTTTAACAAACTTTTAGCCCTGAGTTGTTAATAAAAGAACATTTTTTATATTGATTTGTTGTTTTCTTATCTATCTTTAAGGTTTTTTTAGTACTTCATTAAGAATTTTTATAATCTAAAAAATGTTTATGTTGTTTTCAATTGGGGGAGGTACCAATTATAGTTAATATTGAATAATGTAAATTAGATAAATAACTAGTACAAATATGTATATGGTAAAATTACTTTGGGGAGACCTCTATCAATCATATTTTTTGAGAGGGAAACTCTATTGTGGAATATATAACCAAAATTGGAGTTATATCCCCATCGTTGGTCACATTGGAAGGATCCTATAGCCTCTCAACTCATTTATTAAACATAACAAATAATGATTCATTTTATTTCCATCATAGCTTTCAGATCTGGCTACACATGGGAGTGCCAAATTTGGGCATGTGAAGATCTAATCCCTCATGGTGTTATGATTCCAATATACAAATTCATAACATGAAAAATGATAGAACCATCAAATTAGACTATTCTCAAAAGCTAAAGACTATGGTTTTTAAGGCTAGAATTCTGACCCAAAACAAGAAAAATAATAATATGGAGGAAATGGGAGGTGATAGAGATAGACTTGAACCTATCTCTTATGTGGAAATTAAGGGAAAAAAATAGGTCTAAAATAAGATACAAAAGGGATGATCATACAAAAATAATTACAATACACAACAAGTAACTACCTATGTACTTTTTACTAGCCAAGAACAAATGGTTGGTTAGAATGAGAGGTATAAAAATTAAGGTGACAAAAGAATGAAAAGGGGAGATAACTAAGATGAGTTGTAAAGGTTTAAAATCATTTAAAGATAAAATATGGAAATTTGACATGATGTAAAAGTTATTCCACACTAATGGGGTACTAAATATAGAAAATAAGGGTTATAATAAGGTAAGATATACCCTGTCAGTGGCCAAAGATCTTCTTACAAATAATGAAGTATTTGACATTAGAAGGAAAGTTTACCCTGATATTTTCTCATTATTTTTTTCTTCTAAATCACTTTCATGGATACAAAATTAGTTTACCTTTATATCTTCTTAAATAATTAGAAATAATAACCCTTGTTTAGTAGATAAGTCATAAAAATGATATTATTTACCAAGTTTTAATATTCCTATTATTACAACATGGTGAGCCCTTGAAATTTAAAAGCCTCATTGACATTACTATAGAAGACCCATTTGATGAGTAATTTGGGCTTCTAAAAAAGGGGGTGGTTTCCCAAACCCTTATTTTTCACAACCTACATCCCCTTATGTCATCACCCAAACCTATAAATACCCCATAATCATAAGGGAGACACTACTCCTACCTCTATGGGTGAAAAATCAAAAATCATAACCATTTCATGGAAGGAGGAAGATGGGAATAAGTGTAAATTATTATGCAACTTGTATGACATAGATTGGGAGAAAAAGGAAACTCAGGGCATTTGAATACAAATTATTGGAAATAGGTAGAGCCATGTCTAGCTTATAAAGGAATGTAATGAATTGAAAGTTTAGACTGGCCAGCTCAAGAATAAATATGACAATGAAAAGGAAAAATAAATCCCCCTAATAAAAAATGCACTAGTGATGAATATAAACTAGAAGCCACTGAAGACACTCACCCAACTCTCAAATACAAAAGGATCCCTGGGACTCCATAGAATAAAACCAAGCAAGGTCCTTCAGAATGCCCAAGAAAATTTACACATGGTAGAGTGACACAATAATTACTGAAGGACAAGATCAATGAAATAAAACAAGCCACTCCATGGGATAAGGCAAACTCAGAGGAGATTTTTGTATCTATCTATTTTATCCTATATTTTTTCTTATTTGATATGTGTTTATGTTTCTTGGTTATTTTTCTGATTTTTAGCTAAAAACCTTTTGTGTTTTGTAGTCTATTATGGCTTTGTTGTTTGAATATAGTTCCTATTGATACTATTTAAACTCTGATGGTTTTTAGATCCATGTAAAACTATCTTATTTTACCTAATCTAATAAAAAATATGTATATGGTAAAATTAATTATATTTATCATATATGAAATCAAATACATGTTAGTAAATTTGATGAGGATATTTACATCAAGATACCATCAATTTTTTAGTTTGATGGAACCTATGAATCTGATAGTATAATATTTTCTCAATGGTGTCTATGGTTAAAAATAATAGGAAATGGGAAATAAATATGTAATTATTTATATAATTTAAGTGCATAATTTGTGACAATATTTAAAAGTGTTATATCAATTATTAATTGATTTATTTTACATAAATGAACATTATTAAAATTTAAATTCAACCTCTTTTATGTTATTAAAATTAAAATATTTTAACAATATTTTTTATTTGAAATCACTGTTACCTAATGTTTATATGTTATGAGAATTTAAATCTATGTTAAAAATAAAATATTTATTTTTCATGTTAAAATATTACAAATTTAAAAATGTTATTGAAATTATTCATTAAACACTTTATTTAAATGAATTTTTTTAATGTGTTACTTAATAAATGAAAAACTATTTGATTTTCATATATTTAG
This sequence comes from Torreya grandis, assembly GCA_037957365.1. Taxonomy (NCBI): domain Eukaryota; kingdom Viridiplantae; phylum Streptophyta; class Pinopsida; order Cupressales; family Taxaceae; genus Torreya; species Torreya grandis. The sequence goes on along the minus strand of JARHVA010007546.1, from coordinate 379,036 downwards.
GTTCAAGGAAAAAAATTCATAATATTTTATATGAATTGATCTATAGTCTATATCATGCCAAAAAATATTCAAGTGGCATTGTCCTAAGGAAAAAAAATTATTTTTTGAGACTAAATTTTAATGAATTTTAACATAATCATTTAGCTAGTTAATTATACAAACCACTAAAAAAATAAATGAGGATGACATTTTATTATCATTATTCCCTATGAAAAAGTTAAAAAATTATAGTTTCAAAATCATTTATGTTCAATAAAATTGTCTTGAACTCTAACATGCAAGGTATGGTAGTTTTGGAAAAGAAAAAATATTTTATAAAGTATTAAACACATTTTGGGAGTGAACTAATGGTGATAATAGTCATCATAACACAATATTCATGGATGATTTTGAGGGGGAATAAATAAAATCAATGAAAAGATGTTCAAAATAGAAAATAAAGTTAAAGAAAAATACTTGTTAGGATAATCGTGGGTGATGTTGGAAGATTTAAAGATGTGGATGATGTACAATATGTTTTAAAAATATTTATATAAATATAATTTGATATATGCTACTATAAATTAGTTATATTATGTTATATTTTTATCTTTTATGTATTTTTATATTTATCTCTGTACATTAAAAAAATGTAATATTATGTATTATTATTCAAGATGGTGAATAGATTATGTATGTACGTGTGTGTGAAGGAATAACAATAATAATGCATATAACATCATTACTATAGTGTAAATTGTATGTGTGTGTGTGTGTATGTGCACGTGCGCACGTGCACGCGCGCGCGCGCATGTGTGTGTGTGTGTGTGTGTAAAATAATTTCAAACCTAATGGCCTCTATGTTTCTAGAAAGCTTATTGACAAATATAATAGCCACCTTTAATAATAATAATAGGAAACATTATTCCTTTTGGAACGTAAATGAATAGAGATAAAGAAATAACTATAATAATGCCTATAACATCACTACTATAGTGTAAATTATATATATATATATATATATATATATATATATATATATATATATATATATATATATATATATATAATAGGAAACATTATTCCTTTTGGAACGTAAATGAATAGAGATAAAGGAATAACTATAATAATGCCTATAACATCACTACTATATTGTAAATTTTATATATATATATATATATATATATATATATATATATATATATATATATATATATATATATTACACTATATTAGTGATTTTATAGGCATTATTATAGTTATTTCTTTATCTCTATTCATTTGTGTTCCAAAAGGAATAATGTTTCCTATTATTATTAAAGGTGGCTATTATATTTGTCAATAAGCTTTCTAGAAACTTAGAGGCCATTAGGTTTGAAATTATGGAACTTGGTAGCCATGAGGTTACATAAATATTTTGATAGTAATAATATTTTTTTAGAACATGGTGATCACTAGTTTTGAATACTTTGTAATTAATATTATGGATGTTAACTATATGATAGTCTATGGTGTTTTATAAAATTCACATATAAGTAGGTCAAGAACCTAGTGGTTGTTGGGTTCCCAATGTTGTTCTAAAGATATAATGTCTTTAAGGATCCTAGCTTCCACTAATCTCCAATAAAATTATCTATAAAATATTATTATTAGGGGCCACTATGTCTCATAATTAATAATTGATATCATCGATGTTATTTGTATGATGTTGTATGGATTATTTCAAAAAAAAAAAAATTAAGAACCTAATAACTACTAAGTTCCCAAAATTAATACATTTCAATATACAATGTTACATTAAAATTTTTATCAATGAGAAATATTTGAATCTAAAACTTACAATATTGAAATCCCATTTTATATATGTTATAATTATATTTCTTTGATATTATAATTTGTTTCCATCAATATTGAATTATGTTTTCATAAATTTTTGAGTATTATCTAATAAATATTAGAATATGTTTTATTATATATTGGAATTTTTCTTCATTGACATTGGGATTCATTTTAATTTATATTATAACCCAATTTCTTTATTTTTTGAATTTGAATTTAGTTGTTTTAGATTACTCTATAGACCAGAATATGTCCAAATTTAATGAAACAAAGGTTAACATAACATTTTTTGTTTGGTTTTGATAAAAAATGATGTAGGATCATCAAAGGTGAATATAAAATATTTCATCTCCCAAAAATATTGTAAGATTTTTGTATATTTTTTTAATAAAGGTTCTTAAAAAAAATTTGAATTCTCATAGACCAAATTAATCACATCTTTGGTGACATTCATTCTCACAACTCTAAGTTGTAAATTTTTTGAGGATAAATATTCCCTAATTATAATAGATGCATCATATATAAAAATATATCTTTCATGTTGGCCTCTCATTTGACAAGTGTTTGTGTTCATGACCAATTCTAGTGCCCCATGGAATTCATTAGGGACCTAAAGAATTTTAAGTAGTTTGCATAGTTTCATGAATTTACAAACATGGATTCTTATAGTTCACAAAATCCATGTAGTTATAGAATCAACAAAGAAACAACCTTTTTGAACCCCACATAATATAAAAAATTCAAAACCTTAGGAAAGATTTACATAGTTATCAAAATTGGTGCACAAAATTATGGATCCATGGGATTCTATACAATCAAGCATAGAACACAAAACAATAGAATTCTCAAAATTCATGTGTGGAATAGAGCCTATGTTGTAGGATCCATATAGTTTGATACTATCAATATCTCTCCATGGATTCTCAAATTCACTAAATAAACAATGATTGTAAATTTCATAGAGTTCATGAGTTTGTGGAGAAGGAGAAGTGTCATAGCCATAGAGCATGTTGTTAACAAATGAAAACAAACCACTTTACAAATATGTGATAAAATTTATATGGAATGGATAAATCCACGGATACATTTGGGATATATAGATCATGGTTATGGTTTATAACCCATTATATAGAGACACCAAGATCATTCCACATGGAATAACTCCATGATACTTGTAGCCATAATTTTCAACTATAATCATAGTAAGGGGAATTGATATAAATATATCCAATTGGTCATATTATTTATCAAATGGTGCTAAATTTTGTTTATTGGGTCTAATTGGAAAGATCTTAATGCATGATGTTAGTTGGTTATGACAATGAGATAGTTAAATAAATAATGTGGGCATTTTAAAAAAAATGTAAGAATAAAAAATAGTTTGAGATGAAATTTGAGAAGGCCAAAGAGTATTAGAAAAATATCTTGGGCCAAAAATTGAAGGATAATTTTATCTTCTAATAAGATAGTGGAAATCAAGGGAAGATTAAACATATTGAAGAAACTAATATTATACAAGAGATCCAAGTTAATTGATAAAAAAATAGGAGAATATAGGAATACAAAGTAGGATGTATAACTTTATACTTATATGTGTGGCATGAAACACTGTGACCTCAATTCTAATCTATGATTTTAATTTATCCATAATTTAATAAAATAATTATTTTACCTATTTTTTATCTTATATATTTGAGAGCGTGAGTGAGAATCATCACTAAGGAATGAGGAAACCATTAATTTTTCCCCCTATAACTCACACCTACACCAATTGATGTCAAATTAGGTTATTTTCCCTTATTGGGTTATGTGTAGAGACTTTAGTTGAATCATTAGCAATTTTTAAAAGAGAAACTTACATTTAAGTGTTGTGATTGAACACAAAGATAATACTATTAGAAGAGGTGAAAGATAAAGAGAACCTAAAGCTAAGAACTTAAAAAGATGATGAGGAATAAAATCAAGATTATAAAAAGTTTATACCACTCAAATTATAGGAATTCATCTTTAATATTTAAGTGATGATGAAAATTTTGAGCATGAATAGTTTCAAGAGAAATATATTGAGAATGAAGCTGAGAGAAGATTTATAAGACATGTTACAATGCTTGGAATCAAGGTAAAGATGAAAACACCTTACTACAGTGTAATTTTAATACTTTAAGATATTATATCTTAGATCACATAGATGGAGAAATATTTTGACTATGACTCAATGAAGGAACCCATTGCAGTGAAAAGCTCTTGCATAATGTTGAAAGGTCATGCATCTTTATGGTGGGATCATGTCCAAATTGAGAGATAGAGAAAAATTAAAAAGAAAATATAGTCATGGGATATAATGGTGGTGAAGTTAAGGGATAAATTATTGCCTTTATGTGATCAAATGATTTTGTTTAGTAAATTTCATAACTTGAGACAAAAATGGATGAACATTAAATATTATACTAAGGGGTTTTATAGGTTCAATTTAAGATTTAGACATGTATAATATGACCCAAAGAATGTGGAAACATATATGAATGGTATACATATCATAATTTAAGATAACATAAATCATCTTATCTTAACATAAATCATCTTATCTTGATATATATAAAATAATCCTATCAATGTGCATGGTGTATGCATGGGTTAGGATGACCTATAATAATCCTTTTTCTCATAATAGATTATGATATAAAAAAGGTCATAACAATAGATTATGTATATAATTTGAAGAGTGGGTAAGGATATATAATAACTCTATATATAATATAGATTAATTTACATTCAACTTTCAAGAGGAAAGGATTCGAAAGCCTAATATTATGAATAGGGTATAGATATCACTAGGGCTCAATATAGATAAGTGATTCTAATAATTAATGTAAAATGGGTGTACCATTGATATAATAAGGATACCACATGCAAGGATGTAATGACAACATTTAACCTATATCTAATATATCTACATGTACTAAAATTGTTAGAGCATTTAATGAATAAGCTATGATTATGTAACCCTTAATATATATATTGGTTATTTATTAAATAATAATAATATATTATTTAATAACACAAGGTGGAAACCTCATGAAAATAAATAAAATTATTATAATAATTTAATAGTTACCAATATTTTATTTAATGACTCTTTGAGATGGTTGGACCCATTATTCAAGATGGTCACCTTCCTTCAAAATTACCTATAAAATAGGGTTTACCATTATTTTTTTTTCATATTCAGATTCAAGGGAATTTAATCAAGAGTTTTGTGAAGGTTAATTTGGAGAGGAGAAGTGAGAAGATAATTTATATTGGGGTACTTTGTTTCTCAATAATGAAAATCAATTTTGGTGGATTTTTTACCTCATAGAGGTTTTCCCATGGTAATTCATATGTCTCTATGTTCAATTTATCTATCTTCATCTACATGTGCTTTGATATTCCTATAACTTATATATCCATGCATATTACATTATATGTGTTAATAAATGTGGTATCAAAGCCAGGATAGGAGCCCCAAGAACTTACAATGTGGATTAAGGTGGGTGGTGGAAATAAGCCACACCTAGATTGACGATGGGCTAGCCATATAGGGGTTAGTAGCTCAGTTGGTAGAGCACTCACATAGTAAATGGAAGGTCCTAGGTTTGAGTCCTAGATGATCTATATGAGTTATAGCTCACATGTGTTGGAAATAAGCCATACTTAGACTGATGATGGTATAGCCATATAGGGGCTAGTAGCTAAGTTGGTAGAGTACTCAGACAACAAATAAAAGGTCCTAGGTTTAAGTCTTAGTTGGGTCCATATGAGTTATAGCTCACACATGGTAACAAAGCCATCTGATGGGTATATGTGATTGGCAAGCAAGTCAATATTTGGTATTAAATTCAAAAAATATTCATTTTTTGATATCTAAGAATATTTAAATATTTTTTTAAGCTTGGTGCTATCATAGTATGGCCTTGGAAGGAATTAAAATAAACTATAGAGTATGTGATGAATATATAAGTTTTTAGATCAATCTATCATCCAAATCTCCAAAAATAAGCAACCTAAAAGCATTTAGAGATATTTTTCAAGCTAAATCTCAACCTTGGATGCCATTATATGGAAAAGTAAAACTTAAATATATGATAAAATATAAATCTCATGATTTTTAGCATGAAATTATCTCCTGAAGGTTCTAAGCATTTAGTTTTGTAAATATAATACCTCATGCAAACTTTTAAAGCCTGATAAGCTTTGGTTCATCACTTTTTGATTTTTCTCTCTCCTCCATTAGCATCCTTATACAACTTGGGAGGCTTGAAATTTTATTTTTGCACCAAAATTCAATTTTGAGTACTTGTTTGGCATTAGAAGGAGATTTCATGATGATTTGCAAGTTTTGAGGACCTGAGAAGACCTATGCCACTCTCTAGCTTCATTATTGCTTCCTTTCCTATACCATTATCACCTATAGGCAATAGAGGTAAGTAAATTATTTTTTAAGACTATTTAAAAATACCTTAATTTTTAATTCTAAATATTCCATGCAAATAAAATAAGGGTCCCACCCTTTTTATTTATTTTTTTACCAAATCTGGTAATTTTTTTGAAAAGTTATTTTATATATTATTATTTTTACATACACATTTTTTTAATAATTATTTGGAAAAAAAGAGTTATAAAAAAAAGAGTGTTAAAATATAGATTTATATATGTAAATCTTTGAACAAGCTCGTAGATGAGCTAGTAGTTGTAATTTTGCTAGAATATTGTAAGAAAAGGTCTAGTGTACAAAATCCTCTAGATTTTTTCTTTTTTTATCAATTAAAATTTTTATTGGTAAAAATTATTAAATTTATAATCTTTTTTGATTTGCATGCTAAGTATCATGCATTTAAAACCTAGTTAAACTTTTTGACCTTTTTGACACACTTGATATAGTCAAAACCTAGGTAAACATATCTATGTAACCAATCAATCTTGAGGTTTTGGTGAATTATAGATGCATTGGAGTGGATAATTTTTTTTTTGAAGTCTCTTATTATTTTCTTACATCTTTTTTGATAATAGTGCCTAGGTGGTCATTTTGAGTGTAACTCTTTCGAAACTTAGATTTATGCAACTTTAATTCAATTTTTTACATTGTTTGGTTCTAAATTGTATAATTAAGTATAGTTTCATGTGAAATTAATTTTATTTTGAAAATATTTCAGAAAATTCATTTAAATTAGTTTATTGTTAAGCATTTGTTTACTATCTTGTTTAAAGGGAAGCTATGGCTTCACCTCATTTTTCTTTAGATAAATTTCAAATGCTTAATGTAAATAACTATAATATATGGAAAATTCATGTTAAGGATGAATTTATGACCCAAAAAATATGTAATATTATCATTAGGACTAAAAAATACCCTTCTGGATGACATGTAACCCATGATCTTTCCAATGCATTTTAATAAAAATCATAGGAAGCTATGTCCATTATCTTGGGGAGTCTTAAGTATGAATTAATTATCCACATTATTAATTAGGAGTATCCTAGTGATGCTTGAAAACTCTTTTAATCCATGCATGAGGGAACTTGCCTTTTAAACATCATTAAATTAATCCTTGAATTTTTAATTACACCTATGAAGGGTGATGAAAAAGTTATTAATTTTTTGACTAAAATTAAAAACATCAAAGCATAGTTAGATGGATTTAATTGTAATTTGATTTAGGGTCAATTACTTTACTTTATCATTCGTTAAATATTCATGAAAAATTTAAAAAAAATATTTCAATTTTGAATTCTAAATATCAAACTAAGCAAAATATCCACGACCTTACCACTTTACTCTTCTCATTCAATAAGAGCAAGTTATGATAAATTTTGATTCTAAAGAGAATGTTACTTAGGTAATTCTCACATTAAATAATGTTTTTGATAGTACTAAAAACCATATATCTAACCCTAATTCTACTAAAGGTAAATACGAGAATAAGAAATTAGGTAATAAGAATAATACACCTAAGTTTAATGGAAATTACAATCTATGTAGTAAATTTGGTCATAGAAAAGAAAAATATTATAAAAATAAGGACAAAAATAAAAATAAAAGTTATAAAATAAAAAAGGAAGAAATCTAATCAAAACAAGTAGAAGAATCAAAACCCTGACCATAATAACAATCAAGTTTCAAATGTTATTGATTTATATGCCACTTTATGTGATTCAAATGAAAATAAATGGATTTTATATAGTGGTGAATCACACCATATGACATGATTATCTGATATTTTATGTGATTCTAGAGATATTTCTTAAAGAATTTACCTAGAAGAATTCTTTTTTAGAATAAACTAAATAGAGAAAAGCAAAATTTTCAAATGGTGTTATTAATGATGTTTTTTAGGTACCTAAGCTTAAAAAGAATTTTCTTTCTTGTTCTCAACATACAAATTATAATTTAATTATAAAATTACTTAAAGATAGTTTGTCTATTATAAATCATTCTGGTTCCTGTATTATTGAAGGTGTTTAAAAGAATGGTTTATATGTATTTTCTCCTTTTGCATGTTTTATTTTATTGCATAGTAATAATGAATCTTAATTATGTCATGAAAAATAAGGACATGTTAATTTTAGAATTTTACATGATATGTATGCAAACAATATTTTTGTTGGACTTCCTTTTATCACTTATCATCATTAAAATTATGAAGGGTTGATTACGTGGTAAGCAACATACTAACCCCTTTCACAAGAAAAATGATGTGAATTCCTCACATCCTTTAGAATTGATTCATAGTGATGTTGTAGGACCTCTTGAAGTTTTATCTTAATGGTTAATCATATTTTATTATTTTTATTGATGATTACACTAGAATAATCTGGTATTTTTTATTAAAAATAAATTTTATGTGTTATCTAAATTCAAGGAATTTAAAGCTAGTATTAAAAATGCATCTAATTTTTCTATTAAGAAATTATGAAATGATAATGGTGGTGAATATGTTATTAAATAGTTTGATTATTTTTGTATTAGTTATGGTATTCAAAGAAAATTAACAACTCCCTATCCCACTCAGCAAAATGGTATTTCTAAAAGGAAAAATTACACCATCATAGAAATGATTAGAATAATGTTATAATCTATAAATATTACTAAGTTATTATGGGATGGATCCATGAACATTGCTATTCATATTTTTAATAGAGTCCCTACCAAATCCTTGCATCTTTCTACCCCTTTATAAATGTGGACTAAAAATATTTGGTTGACATACATATATGAATCATGTTATACTATTGAATAACAAGCCTTATGTATATGCTCAGGAGCTTATAATGATTAAATTATAAATAAAACCCATATATAGATATAACTACCCCCTAAATGGAGATAGATCTGCCCAAATCTCTAGACTCTAGATGGGGCCAACTATATATATAGGCCCCCTCTATATAGAGTTGGGATATATATCTCTCCCCCTCCTTTCTTCATGTGGTCCATATCAAGGTCTTTGGTAATCCTTATTCTATCTTTATTTCTAAAGTTAAAATAAAGAAGCTCGATCCCACTTCCTATTCTTCCATTTTTTTAGGTTATGGAGGTAAGACAAAAGGTTTAAGTGTGTATGATCCCTATAAATGTTAGATTATTGAGAATATGAATGTTCTTATTTTTTAAAAATCTTTTTTTAAGCCCTCTATGGATCCTCATTTTTATTCTGTTGATGAACCTAACTCTCATGTTTCTCCTTGTGATGAAACATATGCCCTTGAGGAAGTTGATCTAGTTATGGATAAATTAGAGTTTGAGGAACCCCCCAAGTTTTATGTTCAATCTAAAAGACCTAAATGGGAAGAATCCCTAATTCAATCTTCTAATGTTGATAATCTTAATAAATTAACTAGAATTCAATATTTTTATCATGTATTGATGATTATATATGAATGTGAATGTCAATCATTTGAGAAAGCCACTAAAGATGATAGATGGAATGTTGTTATACAAGTGGAATATAATTCCTTAATTAAAAATCAAACTTAAGATCTTGTTATTCCTACATATAAAAGGCATATTATCATTTTTAGGTGGATTTATAAGATCAAATATAATTCAATTGGTAAAATTGATAAATTTAAAGCTATATTAGTTTCTCATGGGTTTACTCAAAAACCAAGAATTGACTATGTTGAAACATTTGATCTTATAGCAAAAATGAGTATTGTTAGACTTCTTATTGTTCTTGTTGCAAAAAATGGTTTATTTATCCACCAAATGGATGCCAAGAATGCATTTCTAAATGGTGATTTAAAAGAAGAAATCTATATGACTTAGCCTAAAGGTTTCACTAATCTTAATAAAGAACATTATGTTTGCAAGTTAAAAAATCTTTGTATGGTTTAAAATAAGCTCCTTGAGCTTGGTATTCTAAAATTACTTTATTTTTTAAAGAATTGGGGTTTTATAACTTCTATTTAAATAATGATATCTTTGTTAAATTTGAAAATGGTCATTTGATTCTAATTATATTATATATTGATGATTTGTTAATTATTAGCGATATAACTAGTTTAATTCATAAATATAAGGATAAACTAAGTCAAATATTTAAAATGATTGATTTAGAAATTCCACATCATTGTTTAGAAATGGATATATTTTAAGATAAAAATTTAATTGTTGTATCACAACCTCAGTATGCACATAATCGTTTTTTTAAGTTTAACATGATTTATTATAAATCTACCACTATTCCTATTGAATTTGGTGTTAAACTTGATCCTAAACTTGTATGTGAAAAATCTAAACCTAATTTATATAGATAAATTATTGAAAGTTTGATTTATCTAACCATTACTAGGCTAAATATTTCATATGTTGTTAGTGTTGCTTCTAGATTTGTGCGTGGTCCTTATTTGGATCATTGAAAATTAGCTAAATGTATTCTTCATTATATCAAAGGAAATATAAACTATAGTTTATTTTATTCATCTATTTATAATGATAATTTATATGGTTATTATGATTTTTAACATGCTTGTGATACTTTAGATCATAAATATACTTTTAGATATGTGTTTAAGTTTGGTGCAAGTGTTATCACTTGGAGCAGTAATAAGCGACCTAATGTCTCTCTTTCTTCTAAATAATTTGAGTAAAAATTTGATATGGAAGCTGATAAATAATCCATGTGGATAAAAAGGTTATTGGGTTATATTAATTTGGATGTTTCTTAGAGTATTGTCCTTCATTGTGATAACTACAGTTGTATATCTCTAGCAAATAAATTTAGTGCAGCACCAAAGAACTAAATACATTGAATTTCATGTGCATTTCATTTGAAAGAAAGTCCTCAATGGTGATATTAATCTATATTTATTTATTATCGATGAAAAAGTGGTAGATATCTTCACAAAACCACTTGATGTGACCAAGTTTTATCAATTTTGTGCAATGTTGGGCCTCTCAAAGTTGCTATTAATGGGAAGTGTGCATGCCAATGCCACTTCCTAATGATAATGTGTTTATTCTCTTTATTTATACTTATTATCATTGTAAATCATTTTAAACTTAATGTAGAGGTTATGTTATCTATGTAAAATTCATGTGGAAGTTATAATTTTATACCCCAATACATTAAAAATCATAAGTTGTAATGGAGGTCCTTATGTTATAAAAGGCTCCAAATATTCTTAATGATTTTTCATGATAAATAGTGATATGTAATCTCATAATCATACTAGCCTAAACTTAACTTTGATTGGTTTACAGATTATAATTCATTTTGTTTCAAAAGGTGACTTTTGGCATGATGAAGGTTTTAAAATCCTTCAATTTTTACACATAGTATAATTCCTTTATGGTGACTGGATTTTATCCCCACTTAGCATTAAGGGGGAGTGTTAGAGCATTTAATGACTAAGTGGTGATTATTTAACCCTTAATCTATATTAGTTATTTATTAAATAATAGTAATAAATTATTTATTAACATGAGGTGGAAACCTCATGAAAATAAATAACATTATTATAATTATTTAATAGTTCTAATATTTTATTTAGTGACACTTTAGGATGGTTGGACCTATTATTCACAATGGTCACCTCCCTTCAAAATTACTTATAAAATAGAGTTTACCCTTATTTTAGTTTTTTTCATATTCAGATTCATGGGATTATTTATGGAAATTTACTTAAGAGTTTTTTGAAGGTTAATTTGGAGAGGAGAAGTGAGAAGAGAAGTTATATTGGGGTACTTTGTTCCTTACTAATGAAAATCACTTTTGGTGGGTTTTTTTTTACCTTGTAAAGGTTTTCCCACTATAATTTATGTGTCTCTATGTTTAATTGATCTATTTTTTATTTTATTGGGTAACTAACCTAGTTTTATAAGTGTCTAGGAACCATAAAAGTATAACACAACAAAGTAACAGGCCAACCAAGGTTGAACAACAAAATTTAGAAAAAACTAGCTATAGAATATCAAAATCAGAGAAAAAAGATAACAGTAAATAAGACAAGGAGGGGGGTCATTTGATGTTTCCTTATCATCCTTAAATATCTTCACTGGATTTCACTACTTTGCCTTAGATACCTTTGCCCTCATCTGATTTCTAGGTCCTTCTACACCATCACTTGGGAGGATCATGCTTGACCTTTTCTGGCCTTGTACCTATAGGGGTAATTTATTTATAAGGGTCAAGTTGGAGATGTTGGGAGTGTGGGTATAAATTATCTTCAATGCATATCTAATAGGGGTCTATTATAGCTTAATGTAATGAAAAAATGACTAAATAGTCAAATATGCTTGCCTATGTAGGACATTCCACTCTTGGATAAAGCTAGCTAGGGTTAGATTGACCTCTTATACCCTATTATTGAAGTTATTAAGCTATTCCTTATTATTTTTCATCTCATTAAATATAATTAATTTTCCCTTTTTGGTGGCCTCCATGGAGGTGCCTTTATCTATACAGATGGGCTTGGGCTTAGCAAAAAATAACTTGAGTGGTAGGTCTTCAACATAAGTTTTAGACATAATATCATAGGGAGTGATAACATATGGGTGGTAGGACCCCAAGGTGGGGTCCTCCTCTAAGGATTCATCTTTTTTGAAGGACCCCCTTGGGGGTACCTCCCTCCCTTACAAAGTTTGACCATGCTTAACAAGTAGAAGAATAATCCCTTGGTGTAGAATGGGGTTGGACTCATTGATTTGGTGGGCTAGGGTAATGCATTTCGATGACTTAAGTAGGTAGAATGATAGGCTGATATTATAACACAAAAATTAGTTTAATAATAGAAAATGATGAGAAAATATTAAGGTATACTTACCCTCTAAGTTCATGTATCTCATCACCTAGAGACATACATCTATCTATTATCATGGGAGATCCACCTATGGGAAACTCTTTTTTTAGTTTTCATGAACTAATTTGTTTGAAAGAAGCACTAAAGATGTTCTTTCTTCTTGATATAGTCCTTGTAGGACTTTTCACCTTTGCAAGTCATGTCAGTGGTCTCATTAATGAATTCCTCCATGACTATGATCTTAATGCCCCACATTACCACCTTACACTTATTATATACAGTGATGAAGTCCTAAGTAATGTTAGAATCATATTAAATAATTCACAACATTAGCTCTATGAGACCCCTCACCTTAAATATTTCCATACTTTCCTCTATTCCATCTCCTCAGAACATGAGGTAGGATCTAATATTTCTCTATCTCCCCCATTGACATAATGACAATAGAGTTAAGATAAATGGATAAACAGTTATATAATAGAATATTTTGAACTAAATGAAAGAGGCTTTGGATACACATGTCCCTTGTCCTTGGGTAATTAAGCCATGTCATTTATTCATAATGGAAGTTCATAATTTTTAAAATCCATATCTTGGTAGGAATATTTTGTGTGTGGGATGGCATGATAGCCCATTCAACCTTTGTACTTTCATCTCGAATGGCCATTAAGACATTATTGGGGACATGGCCTCCTTCATGATCTGGCTTCATTTACTTATGATTTATTATTCATATAACTTCTATATCTATGCATATTATATTATATGTCTCTATACAAAACTAATATGAAGGTAAGTGGTGTAATGATCAACTAAAGGGAAGTCTATGAAACCTAACATGATAAAGGTAATTCCAAAGCAACCATATACTTATATGAGATTAATCAATATAATGATAAACATAAGCATGGATAAATAACACATTTATAATAGAGATGATCAAATAAATATATTATCTACTAATTAAATAAATGAAAGATAATAAGGATATACATATTTACTTCTAGGTGGACTTATTGGTGCCTCAATCTCCCTATTTGGCTCAAGTGGCACTATGAAAGGGATGTTGTAGGTTGAAGACCTTAAATTGAAATAATAATACCTAGACATCCTTAAATAGAGACTCAAAATATTGGGACACCTCATCATCATGACTCATATTATTGAGATTTAATGACCATAAGGAAGAAATATGTATCATCCAGATTGATATATTTGGAAAGATATTAGTTGATATAGATTATATCAGCTAAGATGATATAATACAAATGACAAGGACATAACTCAAAATTGTATCTTATATGACAATATAGGACATGGATAAAAAATTATGAAATAGAATGTATCAGCCTAGTCGATATAGTAGTGTATCTCTAGGAGTAAAAAGGGTTAGTTTATTTGTTAGTGAAAATATAAAAAATTAAATAAACAAAAACAAGAAACTAATCCTAGGAATTTGTGAGTCTCAGGAAAAGGTAACCAAAACCAAATAGAAATAATAGAATACACAAATTTATACCTTTCTATCATGGATTGATCACTTTTTCATGAATATGAGAAAGTGGCTTGGATATTTATCTCAAAAAGGATTATATAAATGTTTTATAGGTTGTATATAGCATCTCCTTTTGAAAACATTGAATAATGATTGATTATGAATGATATTGATGCATAAGGGAGTTATGTAAATTAGTAGGGCTTTGCTATGATTCTCAAGCATGTAAATGAAGGAGGTCTAGGGTCTAATTTATAATATTATTGAATAAATATAAGCCATCCATATTTAATGTGATATGGAGGGTGGAGAATGCACCCTCCACATCTAACATAGATAAAGTAATTTAGCCCTTTATCTCTTTTTAATATGAAAAGAGGAGGATAAAAATTCCATTTGATGGGCCATGGGCTTGATTGAAGTTTATCCCCCAAGTGGAAGTGGAATCTTATAATTACAAGGACAATGGGGGATAAGTGGAGGGATATTAGATTCAAAAATGGAGGAAAAGGTATAATGAATGACAAGTTGAGGAATAGGTGAGTATTAAGTTCATCCATAAAATAATGTGAGGATTTTAGGAAATATTTAATATGATAAATTGTGAATATTATAAAATCCATGGAATTTATATTTAGGGGAGGATTAGTTCATTAATTTAGAATAATTAACTAATGAATAGTGAACAATAAATATTGAATAGTGAAGTAAATCATCCAATATACAATGGTGATAGTGAATGGATGACTTGAAATGGTGAATTTATCTAATTAGGGGTAGCCCAAGTAGAATTTAAATTTATATGTTATATGCATATAATATTTTGGGATGAAAAGATTATTTGGACTAGTTTATGTGCCAATGCAAGAAGTCATTCCATTTAAATTTTTTGGCATGTAAGGTAGTAAAAATGAAGTGTCTACATTTTCATCCTATTTAAAGAGGCATTGAAAGACACAAAAGACGTAAAAATTTCTCAAACACCAAGAAAGAACATTAAAATGAGAGAAAAAGGTGATCACAATAATTATAATAAAAATGATGGATGTCTAATTGATGATTCATTAAATTTGTTGGGAAACAAATTCAAATTGATGCCCTAAATAGTAAATGGTAAGCCATATATTACCCCTAAAGGGGATGTATATAAAATTTCATGAACATGTACACCCTTGAAAAGAGGAAAATAATTCTTCAGATAACTAGAATGAATAGGAATAAATTGACCAAAATTGGAGAGGAACAAATTGAAAAAGATGATAATGATAAGAAATGTGATATGATAGTGAAAAGATGAGAATAATTGAAATGAAATTGCTTATGGATAGACCTTTAATGTATAAATTTTTATATTGTAAATGAAAATATGAATCATAATATGAAAATGGATCATGATAACATTATCCATTAACTTGTGTATAAACCAATTAATTCAAATTCAAATGTATACAATGTTAAATTAAGATATGGAAAATCAATACTTAACTATAAAGCATAATTCACTTAAATAAGTTTGGATACAAATGTTGAAAACCTAATATCTTGATATGAATAAATAAGAGTCAAGTGCAAAACATAATGTTCTAAACTAATGCACTTGAGTACTAATAAGAAAATAAACAAGTAGAAAACAAGCACACAAACACACAATTGAAGGTAAACAAACAATCGGTTAGGAAATTAGTGGGTGAAAATAAGGCATTAATCTTGAACCCAAGGGTGAGATAAAATAATATAGACAAAGGATGGGGTAAAATAATAATGTTGGGGTGGTTGAACTATCTCTAAATACCCCATGAAAATGGATGTTGCCAACTTAGTCCATGGTGGAATTCAGGACAAATTCTATTCTCCCAAGAATCGAGAAATAATAAAATGATGACATGTAAATAAAATTATTAATGAGGATGAATGGATTACAAAACATCAAGATTGTGATAAATATATGCTCATATGGTTAGATCATAAGGTAAGGAGGATGGCAATAATAAGGACAAAGGAAAATAAAATATGAGTGTTCACTCATGTGATAGTACCAATTGCTTCAATTTAAAGATAGTGAAATATGAATGATAAGGATGATAATGGTGGTTGAGTTATCTTGAGATACCCCATGTATTTGAGTGTTACTACATAGTCTGTGTAAACCTCGGGCTGATGTAGTTCTCCTAGAAATGGGATTGTAATAAAGAAATGATGATGATTGTAAATGACTATGACTAGAAAAGAGGTTTCCACTCATGATATGTTCAAACACAAATGGTAGGTTCACCTGCATCATATTTAAAGAGTGACACCTAAAGCATAACCAATAAAAAATTATTGGTGAATGGTCAAATGAGTATACATATTTTGTGGATTAATATCATTATTGGAGATCTAAGCCATTTTTTGAATTTTGTATTATTTTTGTTCTGTTTTGGATTTTAGAGGTATGCAAGAGTTTTAGAATAAGATATATGTAAGAATATTATAAAATGAGGATTTCAAAAAGGACTAGATTATAAAATAATGAGATCATAAAATTGGATCAAGTAGATCATAATAATGGCTAGAGTGTAGAAATCAATAATCAAGAAATTGGCTAGTAAATAAAAGTGAGATCATAAAATAGTGAGAGCGTGAAATTGTAATAATAAGTCATAAAAATGTCTAGAGTGTAGAAAATAATGGTCATAAAATTGACTGTGGAATAAAAGTGAGCTCATAGAGAAAGAAAGTGGAAAAATTAGCTCATAAAAGTGTCTAAAGGGGAGAAATAAATAGCCTACAAAATAGCTAAGGGATATGAATTGAGCTCACAAAATTATGAGTGTGTAAAAAAGGTGTAAATAGGGGTAAAAGATGATTGTTCACTTGTGCAATGATTTGACATTCATAATGACCAAAACTTTTAACGTAAGGAGAATAATAAATTGTCTCAAAAAATGGAGAAAGCATTGATTAATATTTTATAGAAAACTAGCTTGCAAAAGTGGCTAGAGCATAGAAATAAATAGCCTATAAAGCAAATTTGTAACAACCTCTTCAGGGTTAACTAGAGTTAGGTAAAAATAATAACTTTATTTAGTAAATAATAATACAAAAATTAAGGTCTCTAACTAAATTCATAATTAAAATAACTGTAAGGTTAATCAAAGGGTTAAGTTTTGATTCATTTAGCTAGGAATCATATTTAATCTTGTTGGTTTGTTTTTTTTAAAATAACATATAAAGAGTAATAAATGTGATTAATAATAATTTAGCCACTATTTATTAAGTATCTCATTACGCATAATAATTTTACAACCAATTTCCATTATTTTATAATTTACATCATATGCTATAATTATACAATAATACATATCTGAATAATCAAATTATAGTAATATAATGTTCCACAGAATATGAGTCATAATGAACTTGATTATATACGAAAATAATCTGAGTGAAGCCTCAATCGGTTAACTAATGGAAGGGGAGGGAGAGTATCATTCATGTGCTTTTCCACACCAACCACATACCAATGAACCCCACATAATCTCCCAACAAGGGAATGGCCCTCCCTTCATGGATGGGTAGACAATGATAGTGTAGAAATTGAGAAAGTCAAATAAAAACTCATGTGTGGTAGGATAACTAGCACATGAAATATATCATAAAGAAAAGTGTTCTAACATGATATCATGTGCTAAATTCAAACAAAATAAAACAAGTGAAATTATAATGTTCAAACCATAAAAATTAATTTGGCCAAAGTTTTCATATAATTTTTCAAATCTCTAGGATCAATCAGTTTCATACACACTACTCATTTGGATTACATTTATTCTAATTATTAATGAAATTAATCAAATTAGTAAATCTAATATCACTCATTTATTTAATGAAAGTAATATCATATTTATATCTAAATATATTAAACACTTAAAATCAATAGATTTAACATATAGATTCATATACAAAATGCCACCACATTCATAAATACGAGGAAATCCTTTACCTATTTTTCATCTTAAGCAATTTTATAAAAAATGATAACAATCATATTATTTACAAAAATGTAGACACATATGCCACTTTAATTTTTATATAGCAACACCTAAACCTATTACATATGTCCTTTTTATATGCAAATCTATTACTAAGATGTCTTATAGCAAACTAGCTTTGTTTTATAAGCAATACCTTCTAATTTACCTAATTTTATTTAACTATTTCATCCATCATTAACCATTCCACATATCACATAAGGAATTCATATGTCAAATACATTTAACATAAATATCTTGAAACTTAATTTACTTTCATTTCAATTTATTTTAAGTCCAATCATGTAATAAAATACATTCATATTCCTAAACTTGTATGATTAGTAAGTCTAACTTTTTTTAAATATCAACTACACACACACACACACACACACACACACACACACACACACACACACACACACACACACACACACACACATTGCTAAAAATTATAATACTTTATTCTCATTGTAACCTAATTAGTTCATCAGAATATAAACAAAACAATGAAACTACTAGGTTAGACACATAACCACACACACAGTCCAACCTTTCATTCACACACATAGTCTGAAATAAAGGAATATAATTTATAATCATGCATAGATTAATTCAACATCATATACTCATAAATTGTAAATCATTATTTAATCAATTCATAACCTATAAGTTTATTCAAAACTCTTTCCTCGATCATCAAATAAAACCATATGAGATAGCTTTATCTCACTAATCTCTTAACAAATTAAATAAATACATAATTAGATATTTACATAGTCATTTATATGCACACATATATCAAAGTTATACATAGCTAATTTGTTTACCAATTTAAGTCAATGGTTCAGATTGAAAACCAAAACAATGACCTTGAAAGTTATATATATTCATAGTCATTTATTACAAATGAAAAAATATATATTTACAGTTTGAGTATCAATGGGTCCTTCAAGTTTTGACCTATGGAGGGGTTGAACCTATCCCTAGGGTTACATTATAATGACCCAATTTTTTTACTATAATCTACAAATTTAAACTAAACTATTTACCACATTTATTCCTTTCAACTATTAGACAACAAAACTCCACTTATCTTCATTTTTATCCTATACTAAAAACTAGTAAACTCAACTCGGTATAGGATTTTACTTAATTGTAAAAAAAACATTAAAAAAATTATATATATAATCATATATCTTTTAATTAAAATTGAGATTTCATGAGTAACCATTAAAGGTTAAAACCCTCACATATCATACAAACATACTAAATGTCTAAGTTTCCATTTACATATGTTGAACATAAAAGAAAGTGTTCAGAGATTAATATACTAACTAGTAACATTGACCCTTGTAATAGGTTAAAATCAATGAATAATAATAATATACCATATAAAATATATTTATATATATACATTCATCTATTCCCTATTAATATTTAAAAACCTAAAGAAAAAGTCATTCATGGTCAAAACCTTCACACCATTACTCAAATAATTTAATAGTCCTTATCTCCTTGCTTAATATTTGAAACATATAGAAAGTATGAGGAGATAAATAATTAACAAGGTCAACCCTAAGCTAGGGTTCAAACCTAAACACAATAATAAAATAATCTAATACCTAGATCGACATAGTTGTCATTTTATATTATGAACTCATGAAAAGCTAATTAAAAATTGAGTTCAATATAAAGCATACACACACAGTCAAATTCATATAAAGGGTTTATTTTTGTATAAATGGTCAACCCTCTATATGGGTCATTCCCATCCATAGGGTCGACCATTATTTTACACTTTTATACAAAATTTAATAACTCAAAATTTATATGATACACACAATAACTCATGGAAACACTATTTTTGAAAACAAAATAATAAAATTTTAGACCCTACCTCAGTATGCTTTTGGGCCACAATTTCTTATTATTTTCTCTTTTTTCATTTTTGCCCAAATTTCTCTCTCTACTCTATCTATCTTACCATGCCTTACCCACCATCCCCAACTTTGTTTTATCTCTAAAACCTCCTAACTAGTTTCCCAAAATTTCTACCATCATTTCCCTAAAAAATATCTATAGTCTAGTTAACTCTCCAAAAAGTTCATCATTTTCCATTCATGTCAAATTAGTCTAAATGCTTCACAATGACTCGATGAGTCTTAAAGTGTCTTACAAAGAACCTTAAATTATTTACATATTTATATTCACATAATAACTTTAACCATGTGATTACCAATGATAACATTGACTTTACAAAATAATATTACCATGTACAAAAGGTAATAATTTGAATGCCAAAGACTTATGAGTGTCAAAATCCAATCATGAATGGATGGTGTGGTTCAAAAGTCTTTTGACTTCAAATAACCACCCACAATGAAAACATTAAACAATGCCTTTAACCAAGATAAAACTTTAGACCATAACAAACACAATAAATCTTGCTAAAGTTTCTAGGTTTATGCTTTCAAACCTACCCCTACATAATTCCAAGGTTAAATAAAAACCTTATTTATTACCTAACAAATTCCTTTTTTAAATGAATGAAGATATGTCTTATAGTCAACACATTCAAAAATATAGCGTAATGTTATTATGTAGTCTGAGGAAAACATCACTAGTCAAAATGAAATAAACGTCTAAACAACCAAATAAAAATTTGTAATGCAATAATATCAATATGATATTTCCATAACACATACAATTTTAACTACTAAATCATGAAGTAAACTAAGTAAATGTTTCATTTTACCTCATTAATCATTTGCTATATTTTTACAGATCACATGGTTCATAAATGTAGTCAATGAAGTATGATCAACATATAAAAATTAATGCAAACACACTATCAGGTTATATAATATTCAAACATAGAAATCAATCATATCTACATATTGTAGTAATATAAACTAGCTAATTTTTTTAAGACAATCCTACTCTATGTGGTTTGTGATGGGTTTCACATTTCTATTATCTTTATACCCACATTCTCCATATGCACCATCCTCTCTGATGATACCCTCCCTTGTTCATAGTCAAGAGGGTGGAATCCATCCTACATCCACCTTAGTAAAAATCAATAGTAGTTAGACTAGATCATGTAAAAGATCATAATAGATGTCATAATAAATTATTTTTCTTAATCATGATTCAAATGTACCATACATAATATAGTTATCTAACTAATAAGTTAGTAATGATCAAAAGTAATAAACACTATCCATAATCAATAAATAACTAATTCTAGTTACTTAACACATTAAGTAAACCCATTATTAACCACAAAATCAAAATAATAAGTCTAAAGGAAAATTAGGATGTAACAAACTGAGGGATAGGAATTTATCTCATAAATTGGTGCGGGATTGAATGATAGAAAAGGAGTAGTATTCACATGGTGGAAAGGACAATAGTGGGGGAAAAAGAAGGATTGCGAAGAATAAAAGGTAGACGAATAACTTGGAGACCTCATGTCTCTAAATATTGCCTACATATTCCAAATAGAACTCATGCCAATTTATTTATCCTAGAAGGGGAGGGAAATATGGTAGGAAATGATATGAATAAATAAACTATATGAAGGAGACATGTAATGAATTAAAGGAGAATAATAACCTAGTGATGAAACTATCAAAAATACGAGGTACACCATTAGTCAAGGATGAAACCATGCTAAACTAAAGATGATACTAACTTCAAATAACTAGCACTAAGTATTTTAGATATGTTATAGGGAGATATGGTGTGTAAAACATGAGCTATGGAGTTATGTTATTGTAAGCATGAAGAGTGACCATCTTGATGGATAGGAAATTTTGGATAGGTTGGATGATGAGGATGATGTGCTAAGGAATATTTGATCATGAAATCTTGGGTTGACATTATTTATTTGGTCCTAAAATGGGAAAATTGGATATAAACTAGACATGATGTGAGGGGAGTAATTGAAGAGGTAAAAATCAAAGAAAGAGTTCCCATGCATAATATGCAAAGACATTTAAGGAAAAAATGGGTGGCCTTCAAGCAATGAACCATAGATTTCATGCATTGAATTAAAAGAGTGTAATGCATGGGTAAACATGTATGGAGATACATGTAGGAGTAGTATAAACTAGTGACTACACCCTTATGTGTGAGGAGATTTATTGCCACTAGTAAATGTTAGGCTTAGCTAGCAGTTGATGTTGATCTTAATGTTAACAAGGATATAGATGAAGGAGGATGATGAAGACAATGAAGTCATATATAAAGACAATGAAGGGGATGAATATTAGGATAAGATATGGATATAATATATGATAAAAATAAAGATGGATGACTGAGTATAAGTGATTACTCAAAGAATAAGAAAAGGGGAGACTCAAGTATGAGTACTAACATAGAGAAAAGGAAAAGAGGAATATAAAATATGAAAAATCATGAATGTTTATATATAAAAGAGTAAATTAAAACTTTGAATCATGACTTATTATATAGATGATAATAATAAATGAAGGGTGCAAATCCCAAAGATTTTCATAAAAAATAAGAAAATAGGAGTGTAAAACACAAAGGCTTTCACAAAGAAAAGGAAAAAATGTACAAAGAATGGGAAATTATGGAAGGACATGTATATGATCAAAATAAGAAATTATTATAACATTGGCTAGGATCTCTGATTCCATCAAATGCACATATAATATATGAGATCAGAACTATTCATAGATATTATTGTAAGCAAAAAACAAGAAAGAGAATATTGCACAAAATAAGGCAAATCATCCAATACACTCAGATATGTAATAACTAAAAAAGAGATGTAAAAATAGGAGATTAATTTACAAATCAACCATGAATGATCACAAATACCTATAATATGAATGTAACTCCTAATTTTGAAATGACTAATAAAAGAGTAACATCTATTAGCCAATGATAAGCCAAGAGTAATTCGATGTATCTAGATTCACCTAAATAATAAAAATCAAGTAGAGGAATAATCCATGTGTGTAATAATGATCCAAATAATAAAATATCAGGAAAATAAATACCTAAATTAACACCTCACCCTACCCCCCATAAACATAGCTTAGGTGGATAGGAGAAATGGGTGCTGATAATAAGGCCTGATGTGGTACCCATGTATAAATGAACTCTCATAAAGTGGAGAAAAGGAGAAAAACCTTAGGAAAAAAACCTCCCCCTCCAAAAAAATAAATAAAATAAGAAGAGAGGGATAAAAATCCACATTAAAATTTACAACTAATTATAACCACCCTATATCCTATAAAGGATCTCTCTAGAGTTACTTTGGATCGAGTAATAGATGCAATGAAGAGTGAATCACCCTTGAATATTGAATGTCTCTACCAAGTCCTATATTTATCTATAACCAAGGATTAATCCCTATATAAGGAACCATGGTTCTCATTCATAGTATATGGGCCAACTAATTCATGAAATGATGGTGAATCTGAGTCAGAGGCAAAGAAAGAATGTAGAATATCCTATAACTATGTAGAAGACTGCATGATGTCTAATGAGTGTTTAATAACTATACATAATCCATGTAATATCTTAATTGGAACAAAATTATATGAATAAATAAATAACTCCTAAATATCTAAAAGGTGATAATAAGATTGTGGAGGTGTGTTCCCATCACTACCATAGACATTTGTGCTAGATGAAGAGTCCTCACTATTAGATATGAGCTCAAGCTCATAAATGTCATCAATTCAATGGTGATTTTGATGAATAATAATCTCAAGGAGATTCATGATTAAAGTTTGAGAATATATAAAGTTAAATCTGATGATCAACCAATCCCATTACTAATATAATATTACTATGCAACTCTCTAACATACATTGAATCTAGGGTGAACTTAACTTGTATGTTTGGACCAAGGTGATTAATCTAGTAAACAAAATATGAGATTATTTAAAAGTTATGGAATACTATGAAAATTATTGAATTTTCCTCCACTTACTTCAACATACCATATCCTAAAAACCTGTGTAGAAATATCATCACCCAAATGAATAGTGGACATGTCAAATGGTCCCAATAAAGTGAACTCAATCTATGAAGAAGCCATGTGATGTGATGCTCTAGAGTCAATTAACCATTTAGGATTATAAGGTAAAACTACATCTAATGCCCTACCTTTCACTTTCTTTTACCTTTTTATTTTGCCTTTTCTTTACCATTATCATTTGCCTTAGAAGATTTTGGGGTTAATGAAGATGGTTTGATAGATTTAAGAACACCTATATTATTTTTTATCAAGAAGGCATTTTAGGTGGTCAATTTTTTTTTTCAAACATTTTTTTCATTATGATTGCATGTGCAATACCCAACCTTGATCCTCTCTTTCTTAGGCTTAACACTAGAAGAGGAGGTCTCATTCGTTGATTTGGAGGTGGGAGGTTTTTAATCCTTTTCTTGATCATTTTTATTATATATCTTCTCTTTTTTATTTGAAGCCTTCTCTTTCCCATTCCTATAAAATAATGTTTGATCTTTTGAGGACTTCACTTTACCCATCTATATCAATTTATCTTACTCTTTATTCAAGTTAGTAATAAAGATATCTAAATAAGGCATCTTCCATGTGGTCCCAAGAGCACTTTTTTTAGCATGAAAAGTGGATAAAAACATAGAGTAATTTATATCCAATTTGGAGAGAATTAATAAAATAAGTTGATCATATTTATTATCTATACCACATTATTTTAACTACAACCTTAGATATTTAAACATAGTGAAGAAATCATGTAGTGTGTTAAAGTCACCTAGCTCAAACTAACGATCTCATTCTCTAGTTCATGACCTCTCATCACATCAAGATTCCTAAAGATTTTTACAAGTGTGGTCCATACTTTGTTAGGTGTTTTATCAGATTCAATGTGAAATGTAAGCTAGGATAAATAGAAAAACCAAGATAACTATGTGTTTGATCACATCTATTAAACCATTTATTTATATATGTGTGTACTAGAGGTTGAGTTTCCTCATTCATAGTTATCCTATAGATGCCTTGTTTTCTTAGATCCATTTACACATTATTTTTCTATTCATGATAGTTGAATGTAGTAAGAATTATAAATTGCCATAAATTCATGATATAAGAAAGGAAATTATATATATTAATGTCTAATAAGAATAATATGAACCACAACACACCCCCCCCCTTAAGTCAAAATATGATGAACCCCCTAATTTGGCACTTTAGAATTTTTATGTGTTCTGAAAAATAAACTATTCTAATGGAACAAACATTAAAAATCATATAGTTTTGAAGAAAATGACACTCAATTTCGAGGTATCAATAAAAATTTACAAGGAAATTTAACTTTCCATATTTTAAATGGTCTATTTTAAAATACACAAAATTCAAATGCTCTATATTGAAAAGGAAAACAAACCTAGCCTTGCATATAGGCATTGGAATTATAATTGAACTCTTAAACTCTCCAAACTTGTTTTAAGTTTTAACCTCTCCACCTATGCACCCACATGTGTAATTAAATGGAAATAATTCCACTTAAAAGGTAAATCAACTAGCTATTTAAAAAGCAATTAATAAAATAGTTTCTTTTTAAGTTTGAGGGCACATAAATTTTAATTTTGACTTTGATTGGAATGAATAAGTTCAAACACCACCATCATGGAGAATGAGGTTGACTATTAGTTTCAGATGCTAATAGAAGGGTAATAAAAAATAAAAAATTACTTTAACAAGTATTTTAATATAATGAAATCACCATCAATAGTCTGTGAAGAGTAGGCAAAATGCAATCATGTCTATAATTGCTCAAAAAACCATTGTAGGTTGTGGTTGTGCTAGTATCAAGGCCAAAACATCCTTGTACACCATGGATGAGCTTTAACATTCTAGTAATAGGCTAAAACTATCTTTGAAGGCCATATATGAGCTTTAACATTCTATTAAAAGTTCCAAAACATCCTTGCAGGCTATGGATGAGCTTCAACAATTTAGTAATAGGTCTAAAATGTCCTTGGAAGGTGCCATCAATAGCACACAAAAAATATTGCAATGAGACTATAACCAGGGTTCTATGATACTCAAAATATGCCAAAAAAGAGTATAAGGGTTTAAACAAAATATATTCATTTAGTTACTTACCAATGGAAGATGCCAAAATGGAGGATGTAGACCAAAAAGTTGAGTAAAATCCCATCCAAATGGCATTGATCAATAATATATAGGTATTATACATAATGGCTCATAATATTTACTCTAGTGGTTGAGTATGATAAAAATAATGTATCACTCATGCACTAGAGGTACACATAAAATAACATGCTAAGAATAAAATGCATTTCAAAAAATGGTGAAGACATTCAGTATGAGTAAGAACTATAGATGAACCTTCCAAACATAGTAAACTCATGTTTTCTAAATAACTAATATCAAGTACCAAACCAAATAATTAATAAAATAGATTGGCACTCTGATGCCATATTAGAGCATTAGCTAGGATTTTTGGTTCTATCAAATGCATAGATTTTTTAAGCAATATCGAAACTATTTCATAAACATTATTTTAAGCAAAAACAAGAAAGAGAATATTGAAAAAAAAAGACAAATCATCCAACATACTCAAATATGGAATAGTTCATAAAGGGATGTACAAATAGGAGAGTAATGTATAATTCATCCATGAATGATCACATAGGCCCAAATTAGGAATGTAACTCCTACATTTGAAATGACAAATCAAAGAGTAACATCCACTAGCCAATGATAAATAATAATATTAACTCCCTATATCTAAGTACACCTAAGAAACTTAACTCAAGTGGAGGAATAATGCATGTGTTTAATAATAATAATAATAATAATAATAATAATAATAATAATAATAATAATAATAATAATAATAATAAAAGGAAAATAAATACATACACTAACATAAATCAAATTAAAATTATGAAAATAATAAAAATAAAATAAAATAGGGAATTGGGATGAATAGAATAAGGTCATTGATAAATATAATGGGTAACATGAAACATGTTTACATAAATAATAAGAAAGGGTATAGGTGAAGCACAAGTGCTTACACATATACAAGGAATAAAATGGGAATGCAAAACATAAGTTATTGAATAAATAATAATAAAATAAAAATTATGGAGGGATTCTTAACAGATAAATACCTTTAAATGGGTTTTTGTTTGGAATAAATACTAAAATGCAACTTCAAAAGTCAACCAAATTAAATCAAGGAAGACAAGAAAAATGAAATGAAAAGATAAATGAGATGAAGAACAAAATGAAAAATACGAGGGTGAAATTAATGTGTTAAAAAATATAATATTGGGTAATGGAAAGTGAATATGAAAAAAATATAACATTCATTCATGGGAACAAGATGATGAGAGATGTGGTAGGAAAATAAAGTAGTGAAAAGAGGTCTAAAGTAGATTGAGGAGAAAATAAGAATAAAATAGGTGTAAAAATTACAATTTGGAACACAAATGAAGAAGAAGAAGATTATGCAAAAATCTAAGGGCTATTATTAAAAAAAATCTAAAGAGGACAAAGAAGGGAAAGATGAAATATAACTAAGAATTAGAATAAAACTTTATGATTCAACATAGTGTAAACTAATAGAATTTATATGAGTAGTAGAAGAGACAAAGGTAATAATCTGGTATCAAATAAAAGATAGAGGCAATAGTAAAAAAGGGGGATGAAGAAAAAATCTACAATTGTGTAGGGGGATGGGAAGGTGGGGGAGATGTGAGGGAAGGAGAGTGATGAAAAGGGTATGGTAATATGCCAAATATGAGGGGAGATGATGAAATGAAATGAAGGATATATGGTTAAGGGTTGTGAATATGTTGAGAGAATGAAAAAAATATTAAGAATCAGGTAGTGGAGTGAGGGATGAAGCATGCACAATAAATGCAATGGGGTGACCACCGAAGTAGGGTGGATGGTGTATTTAGATATGGAAATGGATGTACATGAGAGATTATAAAACAAATTTTTGAAACATATTTACAATACATAGGTGAGATTAAAATATATTGACAAGTTGGAAGGGATAAGGTGGTGAAGAAATATGAATTAGATGAAAAGAAAAAGAAGAGTGGTTGAGCCAACCTTAGTAACTAAATGATGCCTACATAATCAAAAAAGACCTCAGGCCAATGTATTTATCTCATAAAATGGAGGGTAATAAATAATAAGGATTAAATGATGTTAAAACATAAAGATGTTTACAAAAATTCAAGGCTTCCCTGGTGGAATATGATAGAATAAATAGGGTGTTATTAGTAGTGGATAATTAGTGAGAAGAAAATATGAATAATGAGTGAAATAATTAGTTTTTAGTGATAGATATAACCCTGATAATTGAGCACTACCTCTATATTCCAAAAATACCTTAGGCCAATGTATCTCTCCTATG